>CM059229.1:2647443-2777443 GCA_030347435.1 Clarias fuscus
GGGTGGGGATACAAACTTTTGCACATATTTGAAACTCTGAAAGTGTCTGTAATATTAATCATTACTGATAACGTGTTGTAATGTGGATTAATTGTATAACTGAATGAATATGACTGTGGTGGGGTGTACAAACTTTTGCCCTGTTGTGTAAATGACATGTGGCTGCTTCAAAGTAAGTGGAGGTGAGTCAGTGTGTTCTGAAGGAGGAGGATCATCATGCAGTCATGAGACAAAATGAACATGTGCTTAATTACACAAGACAGGGTTGATCATTAACAAGGTGGGAAACCACGCCACGGTGCAGTGTTTCCCCAAACACCCACGCATACACACAAACACACACACACACACACACACACACACACACACACGCTCTTACCTCATGAGAATTGACACCGTGTGCTACCTGAGTCTTACACACTGTAACAATAAACAGAAAACATAACCACATTATGGCTGAGAATTAGCCTCAGAAACACACACAATCATTTTATTAAAGATACAAACTATACACTTCATAAGGTTATTCTAGCCAATCATCATCCAGGATGCGGACGAGCTCGGCCAATCAAAACTCAAGATTTATTTACACACTGAGTGTAAAGAACAAACCTGACTTTTGGAAGGTGATGTATAGAGTAATAAGGAGTTATGTAGTGTGTATGAAGGTGTTCATGAAGAGAAAGGTGATGTACAGAGTAATAAGCAGCTTTGAAGTGATTATGAAGGTGTACATACTGAAGAGGAAGGGCATGTATAGAGTAATAAGGTGTTATGAAGTGATTATGAAGGCGTACATACTAAAGGGGAAGGTGATGTATACAGTAGGGTAATAAGGTATTGTGAAGTGGTTATCAAGACGTATGTGAATAGGAAGGTGATGTATAGGTTAATAAGGTGTTATGAAGTGATTATGAAGGTGTACATACTGAAAGGGAAGGTGATGTATAGGTTAATAAGGTGTTATGAAGTACTTGACTTGACTTGATTATAAAGGTGTACATACTGAAGGGGAAGGTGATGTCTTTCTTACGGAGCTGCTCTAACATGTCAGGGCCACACCCACTGCTGAGCACCAGGAACGGAGGAGAGCAGATCCGCTCATCTAGCATCACACACAGGTTAGCACAAGGGTTAGCACATTAGCACAAACGCTACATTATATAAAAAAAAATAAAAAAAATAAAGCTGTAGATTAGGGCAGGGACAGAAGGGGTTTGGGGGTGTGTTCCCGTAAAAATCTACCCTCACTTCCTTTCATCCTCGGGACGAATGCCGACTGGAAAATGTCCGTGAGCCGGTGACCTCATTCAGCTAATGTTTGTGCGTTAGCAGTAGCTCGGCCTGCGTCTTGGTATGGTAGCTTTTTTTTTTTTTTACCTCATTGCTGCTGCAGAACTGTCTTAAAGAAAATCTTGCTGTTGTTGCCATGGTAACCGGTTTGTGGTAAACAGCTTCTAGTCTGTGCAAAGTTTCATCTTCAGCAGTTCAAATATAAACTCATTAAATCTCAGAAAAGAAAACAAGCTCTGAGCAATTAATCATCTCCTGACAGAAAGTGTTTTAGTCACTTCGTGTGTGTGTGTGTTAGAGCCCGGTGCAATGGTTAAGTGCGAGATGGTGTGATGTGATACAGCAGGGACTGTAGTGTTATCGTTCTTTTCCCAGGAAACCGCTCTGTGTTGTTTCCTACGCTAATCTCCGTGGAAGTGGTTGCCTGGCGAATGAGAGAGTCACAGGCGTGGAATTCTAAACACAGCTCTCGGCTCTGTTACAGACTGGAGCCAAGACTGTTAGACGCAGACATCTGGCACACACGTACATCTGGCAGAAACAAGCTTTATTTACATGTGAGCTCATATCTGTGCTAATGTTTGTAAAATTTGATCAGTTACTCATCCTTTAATGTAGACCTATGATTATAAGATGATGTGCGGTAAATGACTGTTATCCTCACAGGCACGCTTAATACGGTAAATCATGACGCATTCCTTTGCCATCTTTCAGCCACTAAATAATTTCCCGGTTAAATTCAGACTCGCTAACAGACACCGTTTTACTGGTATCTGTTCTGCTGCTGTAACTTGAGGTATTCCTCAAGGCTTAGTACTCAGTCCTGTTTTTTTTTCCTCAATATTTTTTGTATTACTGAAAAATGGATGAAAACAATACTTTGATTTATTGGTCCCAAGTTCTTAGTGTCTAAAGATCCAAAAAATCATCATAATATATCATAATATAACTCTTTATAATATATATATATATATATATATTTACACAAACCTTCCTAATCTCTCATGCTTTTAGTTGTATGCTGATTTTTATAATTTGCAAAAAAACTAACAAACAAAAAAGAAGCAGTTTTAAAACTGAAAAACGTTGTCTTACCCATACCTAATACAAGCTCCTGTACACGTGAGCTAAGAGAGGAATAATAGCACACTGTGTTGTGTTGTTATAGGAAAATAATCAAATACATGTTTGCGTGATGAAGCAAAAACTGCAGCTACTCATACAAAGTGATTATTTTCCAAGAACAAAATGTGCTGAAGTGTTGTATCCTTCTTATATCAAAGCAGTTTGCCAATTGTTACAATATTTTCACATTTAAAAAAAAAAGTAATACCTGTTCTCATTTATAGTTACTGTTTATGAAATATTGTGGAACATTCTTGTGAAGTTCTTACTCCCCCTCACCAGCCTCTTTTATGTTTCTCTCTTAGTTATGGAAATAATCCACAGCTTGTCATGCTACTGAGAAACTTGAGAAGTTACATCTGTCACTCTGACTATTACAAAGTATTATTATTATTATTATTATTAGTAGTAGTAGTAGTAATTTAAGTAGTAGTTTTAATAGTTTAATTATTAGAAATGGTCATTAATAGTAAGGATACAATTAGTAGTAACAGCTGTTGCTGTAGTAGAAATATACAGTAAGTATCACTATTAGTAGCTGATATTATTATTAATGTTACTGTATTAGTAGTAGTCATGATTATAGTAGTAGTAATTAAATTACTAGTGGTTGTAGTATAAGTAGGTCTAGTACTAGGTGTAGCAGCAGCAGCAATACCAATTTAATTAGTAGTAGTTGTTGTATAATTATTAATAGTAAAAATACAAGTATTACTAGTCGTAGCTGCTGTTGTCATTATTGATGCTGTATTAGTAGTAGTTTTATTAATAGTAGTAATATATTTAGTAGTTGTTGTAGAATTAGTAGTAGTAAATATATAAGTAGGAGTAGTAATAGTAGTAGTTGCTGTTATTTTGCTGTGTTATATCGTCGATAATGGCTAATAATATGAATGATGTTTTCTTTCTCACTAAGATGCTGAGCAGAGCTCATGATATCACCTCTCTCTTTCTGGAGGTTATTATTTAATAACAGACATGTAAAGTGACACCACATAACAGCATTAAATTAATGGAATAAATGCATGATTGAGGTTTCACATTGGAGATGACTTTAAATACGTATAATTTTTTAACCGTGTAGATGACGAACCCTCACTCCCCTCTTTATCATCATCTCGATTCCCACACTGAGGTTCCCACATTGTTGAGCGGTTTGTGGTGACAGTGTGTACCGACCCTTCATACACTCCTCCATTTTGTGAATCAGCATGTAGGACTTGAAGCGGTCGAGCAGCGTGCGGATACCAGGAAGAGGATCCAGGATCACGGTCTCCGGGTGAGCGTCGATGTACTCCTGAAAGGGATACGTGTGTAATAAAACTGGACAATTAATAACTAATCCAACATGACGTCTAAACTGTAAACAAAGGATCGGTCAGTATTAGAGGTTCACGGATAACTGCTCCAAGAGGGAAGCACTAGCCTACCAAGACCTCATGACATATACTTCTAAAACCATCCAGCAGCAGCGTGTGATGAAGCTGCAGCTCTACCTGTAGATTCTGCACCACTCTCTGAGCCTCGATCACGTTTTGATCAGCTTCCACGATGTGGTCCGTCAGTTTGTGGATGATGGCGTCCAGCGGGCGCTGTTCCTCCAGTCGCCTGCTCAGATCCAGCTGCAGAACCACAGTGGAGTCAACAGGTCAATATTCATTATGATTATTAGATTTATAGATATAGGTGCATGACCAAGATAAACCAGGAACCAGGATCTATCACACATGACCTTCCTCCTAACTCCAAGAACTATTAGTAGTAGTATACTAGCAGTATGTACACTACTAAGGGTTCTGTTGGAACTATATGTATCTCTTGGTGTCCCAGGTGTTGTCCAGTGGTTAATGACACTAACTGTGTAGTGAGAGTGGGTCTGTACGGTCGGCAGTACTGAGGAGAGAGCAGCTGCCTGACAAAACCCACATTCACACCCAGTCACAGAAGCACTTTCAACACACATCATGTCGTCTTAAACACCACGCCGTCTCTGCTCTTCTGAATCGCCTCTGAACCGTCCGCGTTGTTCTGTTCACAGGTAATGCAAGCTTTTTTTAAAGATGGAATAGTATATATGAGGTGTGTAGTACAAAACAATACGCAAAATAAGGGTTCCTTAATCGCTCAGTGGATGTGTAAAGGTTCTAAGCTTTCTCTTTATTCTGTTTGTTCCCTGTTTGGCCCCATGGAGGGGCTTTATAAATGTTCTACAGTATATATTGTAGAACCCTGTAACAAAGTGGTGTCATTAATTTAACATTAATTTCAATTTTACTTGGTGGAATGGGAATATGGATAATTAACGATTCTTAACCTGGTTAAAGGGATCTGCTTTCTACCTGGGGAACACTGAACGGATTGTTCAACCCAGGAAATGAAGTGTATTTTTTTCTAAGCAGGCCTGAACGGAGACTATTTATTCACTGTGTTTAATGAACAGCGTCCAGTCTTATCTGGACTGATTTATTGCAGGAGTAAAAGGCACGTAACGTATTTAAACGTCTAAAGGTTATTACTGTGTTCCTTAAACAGAGCAATGAACTTTGCTCTGATTGGCTGTCTGTTTATAATAAACACACCATATCAAGAACATCTTCTTGTTCAAGCAGAACAAGACAGACCTGTGATGTTAAGAAGATCTTCGGGAGAAATCAGATCTCTTAAAATTTCACTGAAATAAATGTGCACAGAGGAACATGTCAGGCTTAAGTTTATAATAACGCTCTATAGCTGTTGCTGGTTTTCTTTTCATCCAGTACAGGGTTGAGGGAGACCTGAAGCCAATCCCAGGGGACTTAAGGCACTAGGCGGCATACACTAGTACATCGCAGGACACACAAGCACACAACCATTATGGAAACCCACGAAACACAGAGAGAACATGCAAACTCCACACACAAACCTGAGGCAGGAATCGAATTCTTGACCCTGGACACGAAAGGGAAAAGCACTAACCAATAAACACCGCTTTTACACTATTACACACACACAAACACACACACACACACACACATCAGTTTGGTCAGTTTTTTGCTGTAAAAATAAAATTTTGTCAATTAGCATCAACAGTCAATGTGATACTAATATTTTGTATTAAATCTTTAAAATTGTAAAATGCTAAAAAAAAATGTAATCAATCAATTAAGCAATGATAAGGATATAACCTTTTACAAATATCTATAACACTAATGTACTGATGGTAACCTCTTCACAGATCATACGTTTATATTGTATAAATGTCTCTGATGGTTGCCGGAGGAAATAAACCAGTGCTTTCTGCCTTCACACTGATGCCGCCTATTCAAAGAAAGTTTAACATATTGAGTTAAATAAGACATTTGATGTGCTCTGTGTGTTTGATGTTTGATGTCACGATTAAACTAATAAAGAAACATAAAGCAGCTGGTAGAACAGAATCGGTCCTCAGAGAAATGTCCTCAGACATGACCCTGAAAAAATGATCGCTGGATTTGGGACACAAGATAATAAGCTGAGCTGGCGGTCGAAGCTGTGTGGGCTGAAAGTACTAAAAATAAGACTAGAAGGAGAGCTCGGAGTGCGGAGTACCAGAGCCGGGTCCTGTGGGACTGACCCTCTGGAGCACGCAGGTTTTCTTTGGAAGAAAGTTCTGGGATATTTGGCAGAAAGGATGAAGGAGGAGGAGGAGGGGGAGAGCAGGAATTACATCATTATCTACGGTCATCAGGTTCAAGGTCATGGCTTAAAGACCCATGGCAGTTCAGCTTTGTGGGGAGAAGCGACGCTTCCTGTACGCTGTTATAAATGATGCCATGGAAGAGCGATGTTCTGTTCCCCAGAGTGCCATTATTTTTGCTTTCAGGCTGTAATCATTTATCCATTTTTCTCGTTATAATAATAAACAGAACAATCTTTAAACCCGCTGCGATTGTTTCACACGGAGCTAACATTTACACTGGGGAACTGATCTGAGGGAAAGGCACTGGCACTACAGCTTCAGGACCAAGTGCACTGAGAGCACAGAGCCAGGCTGTTCCTCTCCAGACTGTTCCTCTCCAGACTGTTCCCCACCAGGCTGTTCCCCTCCAGGCTATTCCTTTTCTAGGCTGTTCCTCTCCATTCTCCAGTCTGTTCCTCTCCATGCTGTTCTTCTCCATGCTGTTCCTCTCCATGCTGTTCCTCTCCAGGCTGTTCCTCTCCAGGCTGATCCTCTCCAGAATGTTCCCCTCCAGAATGTTCCTCTCCAGAATGTTCCCCTCCAGGCTATTCCCTTTCTAGGCTATTCCTCTCCATTCTCCAGGCTGTTCCCCTCCAGACTGTTCCTTTCCATACTTCTTCTCTCCAGTTTGTTTTTCTCCAGGCTGTTCCTCTCCAGGCTGTTCCTCTCCAGGCTGTTCCTCTCCAGTCTGTTCCTCTCCATGCTGTTTCTCTCCAGACTGTTCCCCACCAGGCTATTCCCTTTCTAGACTGTTCCTCTCCATTCTCCAGTCTGTTCCTCTTCATGCTGTTCCCCTCCAGACTGTTCCTCTCCATAATGTTCCTCTCCATGCTGTTCCTCTCCAGAATGTTCCCCTCCAGAATGTTCCTCTCCATGCTGTTTCTCTCCAGGCTGTTCCTCTCCATGCTGTTTCTCTCCAGGCTGTTCCTCTCCATACTGTTTCTCTCCAGGCTGTTCCTCTCCATGCTGTTTTTCTCCAGGCTGTTCCTCTCCAGACTGTTCCTCTCCAGAATGTTCCCCTCCAGACTGTTCCTCTCCATGCTGTTTCTCTCCAGGCTGTTCCTCTCCATGCTGTTTCTCTCCAGGCTGTTCCTCTCCATACTGTTTCTCTCCAGGCTGTTCCTCTCCATACTGTTCCTCTCCATGCTGTTTCTCTCCAGACTGTTACACTACACTCACAGCACATTTGGACCTGCAGCGTCTTAGACCTTCAGAAATGTACAAGCTTCAGCACTTTCAGGACATTATGACCTCAGAATCCAGCCAGAGACATGTACCGTGTATACACACACACACACACACACACACACACACACACACACACACACACACACACACACACACACAATGCAAAGTACATACACACATAGGGCCCACACTCAGTACACACAGCACACACAGGTCACACACATTATGCACATGATACACAGACACACACACACAATAGCTACATGGTACATAAACAGTACACACACAAAAACACAGTACACACTAATGACATCACATTATACATAATACACACAAACGGCACACACTGTAAACACACTTACTGTAGTACATGCACACGCAGTACACACACATTATACACATGATACAGCAGCACAGAGACACACGTCTACACACAGTTAATACATGGTAAATAAACAGTACACACACACACACACACACACAGTGCTCAGTGCTCAGTGATAGAGTGACTCTGTGGGATGAAACTAAACCCCCTCTGGTTCTGCCTCTATTTACTCTTCCTCCTCATCTAGCCGGTTCTTCCTGAAAATCACTTCAGTGTGTGTTCCTGTTCTCTTTACATCCTCATTACACACACACACACACACACACACACACACACACACACACACACACACACACACACACATAGTTGAGTTTACTGCAAACACTCCCGGGGGGGAGGGGGGGGGGGACAGTTATTACCAACCACACGTCATAGAGGACAACCCTGCACCTGCACCCTGCAGATCAAATCAATCACAATACCAGGATTTGTTTTTATTTGTTTTTCTCTTGCTGTCTCACTGTGTGTGTGTGTGTGTGTGTGTGTGTGTGTGTGTGTGTGTGTGTGTGTGTGTGTGTGTTCTCACAACCATTATGATATTTACACTCCCTGATTTCTTTTCTTTTCTCGTCCCTCTTTCTCCACTGGAACCCACAACAGCGTAGGTCAGTAAGAAAGGTTCAGTCCCTTTTTTCAATAATGTTAATTACAGAACCCTTAAGAACCACTGAAGGTTTTTTTTTTTCTAAGAATAAAGCATTTGTCTTAAAGTTTAAGGTTCCAGAGAATGTTCTGCAAAGATGCCTTGTGTTTGTTTGTTTCCCAAATCTTCTAGATGCTTTATTTTTAACCATACACACTCGCATATGATGACTCGAGGACTTAATATCTCAGGACCTCCTACAGTTTTGTTCCTGAGCCTCCAATAACAAACTGGACTCCATATGAACTTAAACACAAAACTAACCTCCAGCCTCCTAACACACAGTATGAGTGCTGATCAATCCCTGGCTCTCCGTTATCACCCAGATGAGGATGGGTTCCCTGTTGAGTCTGGTTCCTCTCAAGGTCTCTTCCTGTTACCATCTCAGGGAGTTTTTCCCTCAGCACCGTCGCCCTCGGCTCGTTCATCAGGGACCATCTGATCTTTCTAATCCATGCATATTTTCTCAACCATTTCAAACTTATTTCCATTTCCTTTGATTCTGTAAAACTGCTTTGTGACAAATGACCGTTGTTAAAAGCGCCATACAAATAAAAATTACCTGAACTGAACTGAATATGATCGAATCTTGCTCAAGACTATGTTCCGAACCGTGATTCAAAACCTTGACCAAACTTTGCTCAGGACCATGTTTTCAGTTGTTGAAGAGTGTTCATGCTACTGAAGCGTACCGGGCGCTGGGGTTAAGTGTGCTGGGGTTCAGATCCCCGCCCGAGTGCGCAGAGGCAGAGCTCAAAACAAAAGATTCAGAACAAAGCAAAACAGTCTTGGCACTGATTCTGTGCAAGATTCTATTTGTTAGGTTCCTGGATCCCATTAATCCGCTGAACAAGAACCGTTTTCATCGGCGCTACAATTGGTGCTTTTAATCAAATTTTTTATGCATTTTATATATTTTATGTTTTTTCTGCTTTCATGTGCTATTTCTAATGTTTAGCATTGTGTTTTATTCAATTCGATTCAATTATTTTTTATTTACTGTATATAGCACTTTTAACAACGCTCACTGTCACAATGCAGCTTTAATTTTTTTTAATAAAAAATATACACACATGGACAAAATTGTTGGTACCCTTCGGTCAATGAAAGAAAAAACTCACAATGGTCACAGAAATAACTTTAATCTGACAAAAGTAATAATTAAAAAATATTCTATGAATGTTAACCAATGAAAGTCAGACATTGCTTTTCAACCATGCTTCAACAGAATTATTTAAAAAAATAAACTCATGGAACAGGCCTGGACAAAAATGATGGTACCCCTAGAAAATACTGAAAATAATGTGACCAAAGGGACATGTTAATTCAAGGTGTGTCCACTAATTAGCATCACAGGTGTCTACAATCTTGTAATCAGTCAGTGGGCCTATATATAGGGCTCCAGGTAGTCACTGTGTTGTTTGGTGACATGGTATGTACCACACTCAACATGGACCAGAGGAAGCGAAGGAAAGAGTTGTCTCAGGAGATTCGAAAGAAAATTATAGACAAGCGTGTTAAAGGTAAAGGCTATAAGACCATTTCCAAGCAGCTAGATGCTGTGACTACAGTTGCACATATTATTCAGAAATTTAAGATCCATGGGACTGTAGCCAACCTCCCTGGACGTGGCCGCAGGGGGAATTGATGACAAATCAAAGAGACGGATAATCCGAATGGTAACAAATTACATGTTGACAAGCCACAGAGCTTCTGGGAGAATATCCTATGGACAGATGAGACAAAAATGGTACTTTTTGCCAAGGCACATCAGCTCTATGTTCACAGACGGAAAAATGAAGCATATCAAGAAAAGAACACTGTCCCTACTGTGAAACATGGAGGAGGCTCTGTTATGTTCTGGGGCTGCTTTGCTGCATCTGGCACAGGGTGTCTTGAATCTGTGCAGGGTACAATAAAATCTCAAGACTATCAAGGGATTCTAGAGAGAAATGTGCTGGCCAGTGTCAGAAAGCTGGGTCTCAGTCGCAGGGCATGGGTCTTGCAACAGGACAATGACCCAAAACACACAGCTAAAAACACCCAAGAATGGCTAAGAGGAAAACATTGGACTATTCTAAAGTGGCCTTCTATGAGCCCTGACCTCAATCCTATTGAGCATCTTTGGAAGGAGCTGAAACATGCCATCTGGAAAAGGCGCCCTTCAAACCGGAAACAACTGGAGCAGCTTGCTCATGAGGAGTGGGCCAAAATACCTGCAGAGAGGTGCAGAAGTCTCATTGACAGTTACAGGAACCGTTTGATTGCAGTGATTGCCTCAAAAGGTTGTGCAACAAACTATTAAGTTAGGGGTACCATCATTTTTGTCCAGGCCTGTTCCATGGGTTCATTTTTTTGTATAATTCCGTTGAAGCATGGTTGAAAAGCAATGTCTGACTTTCATTGGTTAACATTCATAGAATTCCTATTTATTATTACTTTTGTCAGATTAAAGTTATTTCTGTGACCATTGTGAGTTTTTCTTTCATTGACCGAAAGGTACCAACAATTTTGTCCACGTGTGTATATTATGGAAATAAATGAGAAGTGTATAGTAGAAGTTCTAAATTCTAATGATCAGTTTTATTCTTAGGGCGCACAGTGGAGTAGTGGAGTAGACGATTTCCACCTCGGGTCTGTGTACGTGGATTTAGTGGGTTTCCTCCGGATATTCCGTTTAGCTCCTACAGTCCACAGACATGCAGATTAGGCTGATTGGTTTCTAAATTGTCCCCTATGATGCACAAGTTCCCTAGGATCGGCTCCCGGCCCCCCAACAATCCCCCCCCCCCCCCCCCCCCCCCCCCCCCCCCCCCCCCCCCCGCCACAATAAGATAAGCGCGATAGAGAATGAGTGAGTGAATGAGTTTTATTCTTCTGTTGGGCTTTTTAGATTGTTTTATCATGCACATTTGGCATTTATTTATTTATTTATTTATTTATTTATTCATTCAATTATTCTCCTGGAAAGGGTACAGGAAAGCGCTGCTGGTTTAAATGCGCTAGACCTATAAAGTGATTCAAGTGAAATGCAGATATTAATGTTCTCAGCAGGACGCAGTTTAGTCACTAAGAACTAAGAACACTTGACTATCCAGAGAACTCATGCAGCGCTCCTGAGGAGCTCCCAAACACTAAAAGCAGATCCATCCTACATTACACATGTCCTGCTGTAGGAGGCTGAGATCCCTTTATTATCACATCAACCTGTATAGAACCTCTATAACCTGCGGGAACACATGGTTCCTTAAGTGTTTATTGGATTCTTAGCTTTCTTAAAGGGTTTGACATCTGATGTTCTACGTGTCCATCAGGACGAGTGAAGAAGACGTACGTGCATGTAGACTGTTCTGTTTAAAGATGATGAAGATGAAGGAAAGCTCCACCTGGCACTAGAGTAACTGCAGAACCACCAGCCTTATCACAGACATTATTTCATCGATTATTCAAGAGAGATTGATTGTAACTGGGTGTGACAAAGTGAGATAAAGATGTCAATGTGTGTGTGTGTGTGTGTGTGTGTGTATGTGTGTGTGTGTGTGTGTGTGTGTGTGTGTGTGTGTGTTCTCGTTCTGTCCACACCCTCTGTTTATCTTCATTCTGGCCTTGACAATGTCACCTCACTCACCACTGAATGGATTGTGTGCATGCATGGGTGTGTGTGTGAGCGTGTGTGTGTGTGTGTGTGTGTGTGTTTTAGCTGAGTCAGTCCTTATCTTAGCTGTCTGTCAGATATTAAAGAGCTCAGCTAAAGGCTGCAGGACCTTGACCGTGTCTCGCTGCCCAGCCCATTTGTCTATAACCAACCTTCACACACACACACACACACACACACACACACACATGGACACACACACTTCTCTAAACAAAGCAGTGCTGAACAGTCCCTGGACACGGTGAAGTACATATCAATTAGTCTTGTGTGTCTGGGTTCACAAGGCTACACACACACACACACACACACACACACACACACACACACACACACACACACACACACTGGCGTGTAACTCAATGTCAAGTTCGGCCCCTCGGACGGGATTAGGCTTTTATTCTAGGTGCTTATTGCAGGGGGCGTGGCCAGGCTTGATCATTACTAGGTCATGTGACCTGTAGTCCGAATTTGTTCTAGGAACTTAAATAAAACTCAAAAGAAATAATTTTTCAGATACACTATCTCTATTTCACAGTTCTGCTGTTTTAACCTTTCATCTGAACCTGAAACCTCACAATACTGTATTTCTCAGGATGGAATAAATATTTATTTTTATAGATTTAAAATAACCTTTACATGTGTATAAAATCTCAGAGACACACCAGGAATAATGACGTGACACACCTCCACACCTCCACACGGGAAACTAATCCCGTCTGAATTCTGCTTCACATCCAGCCACAACACTGTTCTACTTCTTCTTCACACCTCAGGTCCTTAACTGGCACGAGAGTTTAGAACAGTCAGATTAAGTTATCTCAGACTTATGTGAGTAATCCGAGCGCACGCCTCTTCACATGTGCCGACTTCTACACCTGCTCCCATTTCCTGAGGGTTTCTCACTTCAGCTTCCCATGCGTTTTTCCATGTCAACTCTCAAGTTCTTCGACTTATAACCGAAGCTAATTAAGTCGCCTAAAAGAGCCGCCTCCTCCAGCTAAATCAGACCGTAAACAAGGTTCAATCCTCAGCACCACCAAGATGCCACTTAACCCTCAACTGCTCAGATGTAGAATAAGATTTTTACATTTTAAAAATGTAACTTGCTCTACCAGATCCTGTAAAGGTCGCTTATAAGTTGGTCAAAGAAACAGAGATGCAGGTTGCTGTTAAAGTGGTGAACTGGCAGGACAGGAAGGAAAACCTTCATCCATCCATGAGGAAATCAGAGCAGTTCCTGAAAAGTCTTGATAATTCCAGCAAAGTTCTCAGGTTCTTCAGGTTTGGCATGAGTTTCTGATCGTTCGCGACGAAGTCAAATGTACCACAAAGGGGGATGGTGAGAACATCAAGACATTATCTAACAGGTACTTTAATAGATTAATGCATGTGGCTACGGCAAGAATTTCCTTTACATCATTTTCATACGTGCCGTTTTATCATGATTTGAATGAACAAGACACCATTCCCTTTTGGATTAAAGCACGCTCTACCTGAAGATCACACCTTTATTTAGATTAGCAACGAAACCATGCACAAGTAAGGCCAGGAAAGCGTTCTCCACCGTGGAGGAGATGATCTAAGCGCGGTGTATTTTAGGAGGATGTTGAGCCGCGCTGTCAGAGCGCTTGATTAAACAGGGATTAAGTTTTAGTGGAAGTCCAAGCGCTTTAACTAAATACTTTGCGTAGAGCGCAGGAGATTCATCATCACTCACCCAGACGTGTGTACAGTAAGTCGCGTCTGGAAGACGAGCGGCGGCGTAGGATGAAGCGCCTCTCTGAGCTACACAACATGGCACATTATTACCGCCGTGGAACTTATTCATACGCAACGTTCTGTGACGTCGGTCTGACGCTGAAATCGAACATTTATCACTCGGACCTCCCGGATCGTTTGAAAGCCTCGATGAAAGCACGTCCTGTAATCGACTACGACTGGGTCAGTGTTATTAATATTAATGGTGTGAAGTTGTGATACTCTTGAAGCGCAGTACAGATTGAATCGCACCGAGGTATCGCGATATCATCATGTCGGTTGGTTCCTGGAGACATGAAACTGTAACTGACGTAAAAAAACAAAAGTCGATTTTGCTAAGACCAAGTACTGAGATTTTAAGCTTTCTAGTGGTACATCGTGTTTCCGTATCGCTCGATGATCTGATGCTTAAAAATGATATAAAATATTCCGGAGCACAAGTACACTCGGGGACAAGAGGACATGGCCAGGGAGGTGACCTTCAAGAGTTTAAACCAACATGAGGCTGGGAAACAGAGCTAAATATGGCTCACTTCTAAAATGATGAACAGATCCTGATGTTTATTCTACACCAGAGGACTCCGTAACACGTTACAGGGACGGCAGGGGACAACCAGGGAAGTCCAGGAACATCGCGGGACGCGGGAACTGTGTGTACACCAGCACGGTTATAGATCAGATAATCAGGGTTGGGATTAGATCAGTGCAGATATCAGGACAGGAGAGTTAAAATATAACATATGGAATGCAAACACACACACACACACACACACACACACACACACACACACACACACACTTGGATTATTTAAGTTTTCGCCCCCTCCATGGAGAATGGAAAATTCTATTTTGGTATAGATGTGGCCTTTCTGTAGTCTTTCTAGCCTCACATTAAAGGTCAATTTTTGTTTAGAAAGCTTGCCAGAGAGCTTATTGTTAAACGGTGAGACTTGGTTGGTGTGTGACTCAGGAATTGGATCCCACAATGCACAACAACAACAATATTACTTTGAAATTGTCTTTTTAATTTGTCTTTTTCTCAACATGATTCCATACACAATATGGAATGATGACACAATACTACCTTGATACCTAACAGTTTGTGAGTGATGCTTTATTGTTGTTTAAATGGGTTTTAATGAAGAAGCTGATTGTAGTGCCAGCAGTGCTTTAAATAATTATCCAGAGGTTGCCAGATTTTTTTTTGCTTTTTATGTAAAGCTCTTGCGACTGGAGGGCAGGTGAGGCTCACGCTCTGTGATTGGAGGGTTGGAGGTTTGAACTCTGCCATTACTGGGTTGGCACCGTTGGGTCCTTGGGCAGGACTATTAACCCTATGAGCATATGTAATACCCAGCAGCCACTGTGAGGGCATCCTGAGTGCCGGTCCCAAGCCCGGAGTAATGTTTGGCTTACATTTACAGCATTTGGCAGACACCCTCGCGTAAGTACTTCCATCAATAAATACACCCTTCCATTGCCTTACTAGGTTACCAACCAGAAGTACCATCAGCCAAACAAACACTGCTCGGAAGGTGGAATAACCCCAATACTTAAGAAACAGATAGGTCTTTAGTCGTCATTTAACTACTGACAGCGACTCTACGCACATCACCCCACCAGCCAGGCGCTAGAACAGATCGACATGCATGTCTTCTTCAAACCCTGAGAGATGGTGGGACCAGGACCATGACAGGAAGTTCATCCGGTATAAAACCTGTGCCTGCGACTTGCAGATGGAATGATCTCATGGCCTGACCCTGAGAAAGGGGGAAACGCTCTCAGGACTAGATATTTTCAGGCATGTCTAGATCTAGATCCATGATGTAAGAGATAAGAAAAGGCAGACTGTCCAAAAATACTGAGTTTTACAGCCTCTGCTTGGCGTTTGTAACATGATTATGTAAAGTACCGTTTAGAACGACTTGATAGGAAAGGAATTAATAGGTAGTCGACTGTAGATCTAAAGAAACATCCAAGAGAAGAAGTATAAATGTATTACAAATAAATTACGACTTAGTGTTATTAGGGAAGCAGCTTTTGAACATGCCACGCCCACAAAAGACTCCTCGTTTGAGTCGATGGGTCAGGATCGCTCGTAGCCGAGACTCGCATCTGTTTTACCCAAACTCCGCCCCATGTGTTATTACTGTGTACTATATAAGTACTGTATATGATTATACATGAACAACTGATACACTGTTCACTGCTACAGAATGTCAACACCTGAAGCTCCTCCTTCCTCAGGAGACCAACACCACAACTCTTCTCCCATTACGTTCACATTCACACCACATCAGTTCGCCTTCATCTCACACTGAGACAGGGTTGGTGCTGGAGTATGACTGGACTGGGGTGAAAGGGTACTGACCTGAACCATCTCAATGCCCCGCTTCCTGCAAAAAAGAAACACACAAAGGAAAGAAAAATGAGCATTTACAAAGCAATCTGGATGTAAAGTGACAGCTCTGAGCAGAACCCATGAAGAACCCTTAACCCGACATCTGGAGAACATCTGCCTCATCACATGTCTCAGAGTCACACATCACTCACGTCACAGGTTACTTCAGTTCCTGTCATGAGATGCACGATGCTCAGTGGACTTCCTTTCTGTTGTCGCTTGAGTCAAGTCTTTTAAAATATCCTCAAAGGTTATGTGATGTAATAGTGTGATGTGAGCTGTCGCAATGTCAAGGTCATGTGGTGTATTTCCAAGATTAAAACATTAGTTTAAATGTTCAAGTCAAATAAATGTTTCTTTTAGACTCTTGTAGAAGACTTGCGAAGTTTAACATAAAAGCAGGAGAAAAAAAAAAAATCGTATCATGAAAACAAAGTGAGTGATAATGTCGTTGCTTAGCAACCAAAAGGAGGATCCCATCAGTCACACAAATACAACACCGGATCCTGTAACCACAGATTCGCCCCCACACACCGCCACACACAGCTGACTACAGACATGTCGTGTTGGATTAACACACGCTGGTGCAGTAACAGGAAAGTGTGTTAATAATCTTCCACCACACAATCTCTATCAGATAGGAGCACGAGGTCAAGGGTTGAGGTGATAAATGTGCACACACACACACACACACACACACACACACACACACACACACACACACACACACACACACACACACACACACACACACACACACATACAGGAAGAGAGAGAACGAACTATACAGACGTATACTTCAGTTACACACACCTATAGATAGACAGATAGATTTTTACTCCAAATATGAATAAAATTCTGCCTGATTTCCAATAAAATGCTACAAATGCGAGTAATTATAATAATAAAGCATCAAACAACCAAAAAACAAATAAACAAATATTAGGGATCTAAAAAGATAATGAAAGTAAAGTAAAAGATGTTGAAGCGTGATTACATTAGGTTCGGTTTATTGTCATTCAACATGTTAGATTTGAAAGAACGAAAATAACATTAAAGAATAATCTCAGTAATAATCATCATCATCATAATAATAATAATAATAATAATAATAACATTCAAAAGAAAGCTAAACAATAATAATTAATTAACACAAAGCTGGTTTAGACAAATATAACCCTAATTGCATTCAGTCATTTTAAATGCAAATTTACTCTGGTTAGTTTATTAAAAGTAAAATATTAATAATAATAATAATAAAATATTATTATTCACAGCCGCAGAGAAAAAGTTGCACCTTAGCTTCAAGACTCCTCAGCCTTCTACCTGAGGGAAGTGGAGCAAATAAATTGTGTGTGTGTGTGTGTGTGTGTGTGTGTGTGTGTGTGTGTGTGTGTGTGTGTGTGTGTGTGTGTGTGTGTGATCTAGCACGATACTTTCTGCTTCTGCATCTGCTGGTGTAAATATCCTCCAGTCCAGGCGCCAGCAACCCTAAACACTCACAGAGGCTTTTGGAGCCACAGAGAAGAAAACACCGGGAGCCTCAACACCCATTTGACATCTAATATGAAGATAACACGGCATATATCGTTCTTTACATTAATGCCATGTGTAAAAAAAAAAAAAAAAAAAAACTATAGTGTGTTGCATTTAGGAAATCAATGAACTGCAAAATCTTATTTCTTTACGCAATAAAAAAAAAACATTTTAAACTCTGAAAGACAAGACGCCAGGTTGGAGGTTACTTTCAAATAAAATACTCAATGTCTCGAAGCCAAACTTAAATGATCCGCCTGCAGCAAAACCAAAAAGCCGTCTGCTTCTGACGCTCAAATTTAGAATTACATTTAGAAAACTAACAAACTAAAAAAAAAAAAAAAACAATTCAAATGAAATCCTCATTATTTATTTTCCAAAGCCAGAGAGAGGAATGAAAGAGCCACAAGCGGCCCCGGGTTGAGACCTCTGCTCTAGGGAGAAAAAGCTGCTGCCGGTTATTTTTTCTCTCCTCAGCACCTTCTTAACAGCACCACAGAGCAGTTACCATACCATACAGTAATTGAGGATGTCAGGATGTTCTCCACTACACACAGGGAGAAACGAAGTCGGCACCGCTGAACCGGGGGCGTCTTCTTAAACCTCCTCAAGAAGTGAAGGCGTTGGTGAGATTCCCCAGTGGTGCTGGCTGTATTTGTTGGCCATGTGATGTTGCTAGAGATATGCAGACCCAGGTATTTACACATGCTCACCACCTCCACAGCTTCTCCTCTTATAAAGAGAGTGGAGGTATACGATCTCCCCTCCTATAATCCACTAACATCTCCTTAGTTTCGTCCCCATTTATGTACAGATTATTTGCATCACACCAGTCCAGCGGCTCTTCTGCCTCCTGCCTGCGTGCTGACTCGGCGAGATCAGTCCAACCGCAACCATGTCATCCGCAAACTTTATGGCTGCTTGCAGAGCAATCATATGTAAGCATTGTGTACAGGATGGGGCTGAGGACACACCCTTGTGGTTAGACGGTGTTGAGAATGATGGTGGAGGATGAAACACCATCTTAACAGATCGTAACAGACTGAGGCCCTGTTGGTCAAGAAGTCCAATACCCAGTCCCAAAACTGATGGAGTTCATTCAGAGCTCTGTGCTGCAGGACACTCGAGTTCTTCCACTTCTAACACACCATGTCTTCATGAAGCTGTGGATCTCACAGAATGCTGGAGGAGTGTTTGAGTTGCAGTAAATGGAAACGGTAATACTACAAAACACAAGAACGTTCTGTCCACCTGTGTGCTTCAGAATCCTATGTGTGGGTGAAAAGGATACACATGGGTGCACATACTTTTGACCATATCATGTATTGTTGATAAGAGACGTTTGTAGCTTGTTTGCATCATGGTAAGAAAGTGAAGGAGAATTGAATACAATGCATTAGTGCTGCCTTGCATGCATGTGTGTGTGTGTGTGTGTGTGTGTGTGGTCTGGAAGTGTATGTCAGCGATGTTACACAGTAAAAGCATCTTGAAGCGGATGGCCGGCTCGGTGCGCTCACAGATACCCTGTGTAACCGTGTTCTGTCTTTTTATGGCCAACAGTCCCCCTGAGTCTCATAAAGACGGCTGTAAAGTGCAACTATAACTCAAACACGGATAAAACACGACTCACTGGTGCTGAACCCCACTGAAGAAATCTGGTTCCTGTACCGTGGTGTGTGATCACATGGTATTTTTGACAGTGCCATGTATACATTGCATGTAACACAACATGGTGCAGGGTTCGACCATGGTGCAGACTTTAGTACATGGATTGTAGTCCGATCATGTACGGTAGTACAGTATGATACTTTGGACCAAGTCAAAAATATGCTACTACCATAACGGTAATATTTATATAGTATGGTACCACTGTATCAGTGTAACATTAATAAAGTACCGTAGCTTATGCTGAAACTCTTAACACAATTGTACAGTATTTCATACAGTAATATGTTAGCGCCTGTACTATAACACACCAGTAATACGTACTAACACGATCTCACATGGTACCTTGCTGGATTCTGGTAGCTTCTGTGGTACCTAATATGTACCACGGTGTTCAACAAAGTATTGTGGTACACACCATGTTATTACCACGGTAACCACTCAAGCGTCACAGTACCTACTGTACCCTAGTCCTGTGGTGCCTGCCATGGGAATATCTGAAGTACCATGGTGATCCGACGGTATATTATGGTATGTACTACAGTTTACAATAGTAACATCTCGTATAACATTACATTTCTCTCAGACTGTCTGAAGCAGAAACTGCACAACAAATAAAACAACACAAATGTAAGAGTAAACTCCATAAAACTCCGAGACAGCTAGTCAGCTCGCCCCTGGGTTTAGTCAGAGAAATCATACACTGATGATGTCTAGTTTAATTCGCATGAGTTCAAATCGTAATAATTCGAAATTTTAAAAAGGAATAAAAAGTTTTATTCTTATTTCTGGCTGAATGTAGCACTAGCATGCTGACATGTGCTAGCCACAGCGTGATGTTCTGGCGCTTCTTCGCTAACAGCCGACTCCAGCTCATTCAATGCCTTCTACACCCTTAGACGTCAACTTTCGAGTCAACAGTGAGTCGTAAATCATTATACAATTCTTTTAGCACATTTCTTTCTCCTAACATTAGCATTCGCTATCTTAGCAACACTAACGTTAGCGGGCTAACAACTGTTAACCGGGGAGCTGAAATTAGCATTTAGCTTAATTTAAGACGTCTTTATTGGATAAATCCTTTACATTCTAATAAACATTAATGAAAGCAGCAATTCATCTTGAATCATTATTCATTTCGGTTTTATTTTGTTTTGTTTTTTATTCCAACATGAACTTCTCCACGTTCACTCAGACTTCAATATGTGTCATATGCGAACCATCTGGATTTCTGCCGTTCTATACACATAAACAAATAAATTAGTTTTATCCTGTGTGCAGAGTCGCGGGGACATGGAGACCTAGGGCAGGAGGCGTGGTACACCAATCAATCACAGGGCGCACACACACACACACACACACACACACTATGGCCAATTTGGGAACCTCTAATAAGCCTCAGTGTGTCTTTGAACTGTGAGATTGAGCCGGAGTACCTGGAGGAAACCCCCAAGCCAATAACGTAATGCACACACACACACACACACACACAGACTCTGGAGGTGTTGACGACTTCGCCAAGGTGCCACAAGGGGCCTCAAATACCTCCAATACACAACTCACCAGCATCTCAACCCAGAAACATGATACTCTATACACAGTAACGCTATACAGTAACTATACACAGTCGTGACTCGGCTTATAACAGACGAAGCCGGCGACTCCGAGGTGCGTTCTGTCTGAACCTTTCGACTGTACGTCAGCTCAAAGTTTACCTTCAGGCTGTTTGCGTATGTTGTTTGTTGCTTGTTGTACCTGCACATGTCGACGAAAATCTGGAAGTTCAGCCTCTTGATCTTCTTCTCGCTGAGCCAGTAGCCCACTCGCTTCCCTTTCACAAACGTCTGCATCTCTGCATCAGGAAAGAAAAAAAACAGTAACAGTAAAATATTCCATCCTTAATGTCTACAGACAAAAGCTGAAGCTCCAGAGGAAATCCTGAACAGCTGAGAGTAAAAAGTGTGTCTGTGTGTGTGCGTGTGTGTGCGTGTGTGTGTGTGTGTGTGTGGTGGTCATTATCCTGAGGATGGAACACAGACTTTGTAAATTTGAGTGAAATTCTTCACATGTTTTCCACTGAGATGGTGATTATTCTAGCTGCTGTGTTTACGGCCTGCATTCGGACTCCGTTTACGGAAAATCACACACACACACACACGCACACGCGCACACGCGCGCGCATCTCACACGTCACAAGTCTTTATGGATAAATATCGGATCAGACATAGGAAATTTTACAGACTGAACTTTAACTGATGTAGTGGTCTATCTGACAATCTGTGCTGGGATGGAGTGTGTGTGTGGTGTGTGTGTGTGTGTGTGTGTGATGTGTCTCGACATACAGCTGGTATTACCACTCAGTTAACAGTGAGGCTCAGATTATTCTATTTATTACGGATAACACACACATTAGCACTGACCTGATATGGGATAAAACACACACTTCTCACACATCGCACATTTTTCACGTGATTACGTGAGTCAGTGTGTGTTTACATCTGAGTAACAACGTTTATAAAAAAAAAAACATTATTAACAGTAAACTAACATCAATCAGCTGTTCAAAATTAAACACATCGGAAAACATCACACACACAAAAACACATCTGCATGAGACAGACAGACAGACAGACAGACAGACAGACAGACAAGCAGACAGATGAATTAATAGATAGACAGACAGATAGATGGTAAGTGAGGAATATTAGATGCCTGAATGTGACAGAAGTGTGTGTGTGTGTGTGTGTGTGTGTGTGTGTGTGTGTGTGTGTGTGTGTGTGTGTGTGTGTGTGTGTGTGTGTGTGTAACTCTGTATGACATGCACATGAGACAGAAGCAGGATGTATAAAGTCGATCACTCGGCTGCATGTGGATTAAACACACACAGACGTTACCATGTGATTGTGAGCAGGTCTGTGATCACGTGTGAGAAACGTGTTAAAGAGAACGACCACGTTACATCAGTCAGTTCATCACATTCACACGCCTCTGAGTGACTCCTTTAAATGTTAAACATTTCAATAACTTGAAGTTTAAAAAATGAACTGATTGAGAACAAACACATCCTGACGTCAGCAAAAGAGTCACAGACGTTTTACACGTTCTTGTCTGTTCACACGTTTCATCCATCGACATTAATGCACTGCTGCCCATTTATTAATATACATCACATTCCCCTGAAATGAATGAACACACACACACACACACACACACACGCACACACACACACGCACACACACACACACACACACACACACACAGAGTGAGAGAAGCTGCACTGTACCTCTCAGCTGGAATCCTGTGTTCCCGCTCAGTCCAGTCTCACACTGCTGACTCTTTAAACACTGCCTCTATGTGTGTGTGCGTGTGTGTGTGTGTGTGTGTGTGTGTTTTCTCCCAGTTGCACACACCTCCACTGCTCTTTTTCTCTCTCTCTCTCTACACAGTTAACTTCTGCACATCACTTTATCAGGACTCCATACTTTCTCTCCGTCTCTCTCTGTCTCTGTCTCTTTGTCTCTCTCTGTCTCTGTCTCCCTCTCACTCTCTCTCTCTCTGTCTCTGTCTCTTTCTCACTCTGTCTCTCTCACTCTGTCTCTCTCTGTCAGACTCAGAGTTCTTGGTTGACAGTGTGATCTCACACCCGACCTACACACAGTCTCCTCCCTCAGAGGGCGGGGCATAGTCAGGAAATGTGCTGAATACTTTGCACTTCTGAGTTCAGACCCACAGATCAGGTTGGGATTAAAAGTTTACACACCCCCGTTGAAACAACGCCTCGAATAATCATCAGAGATCTTTTTGCACCTTTGACGAGATAAAACACTGAATAAAATGCAAGAGAAACAAACATAGAGGATAGAAACGGAGGGCTGGGGGGTGGAGGGGTAAAAACTTACAGTTATATAGATGCATAAATATGTACACCCCTTAACTTTATTAAAGCACTTTTTGCCGTGTACTTATGATTTCCTCTGTGTTGAATGAAGCCTGAAGTGAAGCAGATGTAGAGGACGATGCCGTGTTGTTCTGCACGGGGCGCGCACACACACACACACACACACACACACACACACACGCTGCTCTCTCATCAGTTAATAACATATTTTTTTCCAATCATATTTTTTGGTTTGTGTCTAGACACCAGACAGCTGAAGGACGCGAGCAGAACCTTCTTGTCATTTTTGGATGGACGTCCTGTCCTTGATGATGTCGCCATGATGCTCAGTTTGTTTTCTCCACATGTCCATGATGGAGCTCATGATGTTCTATGGCACAGCTATAACATTTTGGAAATGATTTTGTTCCCCTCACCTGGTCACCACCTGCAGAACCTGTGTGTGTGGAGCACGGACACTTTACACACACTTTAAAAGCTCGCATGTTTCTTCGTTTACTTTACATTCCATTTATCTCATTAATCTTCAATCTCAGAAAGGTCTGACCTGCAGAGTGCCCGGGGTGCTAATACTTATGCACGGGTTGGTTTCTCCTGTTCTTGTGGGTGGATGATGTGACATTACAGTCACTTGAGGACAAACCGGTCGAATTCTGAACAATTCAATAAAACCTGCTGCTGAAATGTAGAATAAAGAAAAAGGCTTTCAGAAAACATGTGGCGGGGGGGGATAAGTACACCCTCCTTATTTGGACAGTAATTAAAGAGTAATTACAGACGTCTGTAAGCATGGTGTTTGTGGAAGAAGAATGGTGAATAAAAGGGAAAAAAAAGTATCTTCTGTATAAAAGGAAATGGAGCGCGAGAGTGAATTCTGAACAAACTTCTGAACAAACACCAGGAACCATATCTGCAGCGCTGATAAGACCGAGCTGGAGATGTCTGGAGATGTCTGATCACCATGGAGAGCACCAAAACCAGACACACACACACACACACACACACACAAACACACAGACACACAACATAAACACCTCTGGCATGGGGTGAAGGGGTGATGATATGAGCTTGTTTTACACACAGAGGACCTCAGAACCTTGCAGTCACTGAGACTGAGATCAAATCCACTTTATTCCAGATTGTTCCTGCGGGAACAAATTCTTGGTTTGTCTGACCAAAAGCAAATAAGAAGAAGAAACAAGACAAGCTGCAGAAATGACCAAGTCAAAGTCCAGACGTCGACCTCACTGAGATGTTCCAGGAGGACCTTTAGAGGGCTGTGCATAAATAAATGCCCCCAAACACCACTGAACTGAAGCAATATTTTAAAGACAATTCAATATGAGAGATTAATAAAGCACTGCAGGAAAAGTTCACTTAAACACATAATGAAATCTGTTGTGTTTTTGTTTGTACCAGGTCAATAAGGAACACACAATTATTGTGTTAAATAAAACTATAGAACTGAAGGAGGGTGAACTTTCTTTCCGGTTTGGTTTAGTTTGGAAGTTAGAATGAAGTTCGGTTTGGTTCATTCGTTCGTCTGCTGAAAATGCTTCCTACACATTTAATGCTGCAGATTTCAATTATCAAGGCAAACATTTGTCCAGGCGGGCATTCATATGATCGGACTACACGGACTCCAGCCTCCTCATGTGCATCAGTGAGCCTCGACCCAACCCCACCCCCCCCCACCCCATCACCCTGTCACCAGTTTACCGGTTTTCCTTCCTTGAATCACTTTTGATTGGTGGTGCTGGGATTCAAACTGGGAAACTTCTGACCTGCAGAGTGCCAATACTTATGCACGGGGTGGTTTTTCCTGTTCTTGTGGGTGGATGATGTGACATTACCGGTCACTTCAGGACAAACCGGTTGCATTCTAAACAATTCAGTAAAAACTGCAGCTGCTGCTTAAATCCGAAATATAGAAACAAGGATGGATGTTTTAGTTTTTCCTCCTAAAAAACTTTCAGAAACCATGTGGGGGGGAAAAAAATAAGTACACCCTCCCTGTTTGTACAATCATTAAAGAGCAATGAAATCAAACTCTTTGAAAATGATTTTTATCACATACATAGTCATACACAGTACGACGATATGCAGCCAGGGGCCAGTGATGATGCGAACAGGATTAGTTAATCATAAGAAGTGTGAAGGTGAGGAGCGACCAGTCCAGCAAATTCACTTTTCAGATTTACTTGTTTGCTGAAAATGCTCAATCAGTAGAGGCTTTGAGTTACCGATCGGAAGGTTGGTGGTTCAAGCCCCAGCACTGCCTCGCTTCCGCTGTTGAGTAAGACTCTTAACCCTTTCTGCTCCCGGGGGTGCTGTATCCTGTCTGAACCTGTGCTTTGACCCCGGCTTCCTAACTCTTCCTAACGTTCTTTATGGTGCATGTGAATAATAATTAGGGCCCAAGCACTATGACATCAGCCCTATGTCGTCATAGTGTGTGAAGGGCCCTCTTGTTTTCTTTAGGCTTATTTTTTTTCCACCCTTTTGGACTTTTCGGGGGTCTTAACATGCTCAAAAACTCATGAAACTTGGCAGACAGGTTGGAATCTGCTGCCATCAGGATGCCTGAGAGTCTCGTGGCCCCCACACGAGATTTCACGTAGGCACACGAAACTCGGCACACATTTAGAGCTCATCGAGCCGAACAACTTTCGCGCAGCATGTCCTGGGCTCAACTCAACAGGAGGCCGGTTATTTTGGGTCATTCGCAAAAACGCACCCAATGGATTTTGATATACTCCTCCTAGGGAATTTATACAATCGCTACCAAACTGGGCCAAAGAGATCTAAAGACATTGAGGATGCAAAATTGCGGAGGGATTTTCTATATCTCAAACGTACGCCGAAAAATGATTAATAACTTTCTGTGTGGCATTATATTGAGTGACATTATATTCAGTGACACTTTCCGTGACATCACACACACACACACACACACACACACACACACACACACACACACACACACACACACACACATACACACACCCCTCTCTCACGACGCACACACACACACTAATGCACTCAACAAATATTTAGGGCCCCAACTGACATTAGCCCTGTTTTAACACACAAACACATCTCACACACTAACACACACTAATGTTAATACACACAGACTCAAACCATACACACAAACAAGCACAAACACAAGCACATTTACTCGTCACACACAGACTGACACATCTACACGTCACACACCTCTCTCCCTCACTCTCACACACACTAACCCTTACACACTAATGCGCGCGCGCACGCACACACACGCATGCATGCTGCATGCACACACACAAACACACTCATACATCCCACACATGCACACATACATACACCCATATTACAAATGTTTATACTCACGGACACACACACACACACACCTCTCACGATGCGCACACACACACACACACACACACACATACACACACACACACACACACACACACATACACACACATACACACACACCCATATTACAAATGTTTACACTCACGCACACACACACACACCTCTCACGATGCACACACACACACACACACACACACACATACACACACATACACACACACCCATATTACAAATGTTTACACTCACGCACACACACACACACACCTCTCACGATGCACACACACACACACACACACACACACACACACACACACACACACACACACACACACACACACACACACACACATACACACACATACACAAACATCCATATTACAAATGTTTACACTCACGCACACACACACCTCTCACGATGCACACACACACACACACACACACCACACACACATACACACACCCCTCTCTCACAAGGCACACACACACACACACACACACACACTAATGCACTCAACAAATATTTAGGACCCAAACTGACATTAGCCCTGTATAGTGTGTGATGTGTGCAGGTTGTGAAGTGCAACCGAGTGGCGATGGCTTTTTCGAGGTCTTAACACACTCGAATGACACAGGTTGTGCGGTGCGCCCGGGGTGGGAATGGCACAGGGTGCTTGGGCCCGTCATCGTTGCTTGCAATTATATTGATAATTACTTTTTTATGGGGTCAAAGGGGGACCTACTTGATATTAGGCAGGTGGTCGTAATATTAGGACTAATCAGTGTATGTATTTTTACTCCATTATTATTATTATTATTATTATTATTATTATTATTATTATTATTATTATTTATTGTAAATAAAATTGCCATCAGTTACTGCACATGCATGTGGTAACAGAAGGCTGCGTTTTCATAGTCAGCCGGTAGAGTGCAGCAGAGGCTCAGCAGCGCGCTCTGTGGCGTTAAAGCCACCGCAGAGGAAGCGCTCAGTACCCGGATGTTCATGACTGAATAAGGAAGTCAGTCATGAGACAACAAACTGCAGTGGAGTCGCGGGTTCAGAGTTTCTTGTTTGTTTAATCAACAGGAAATAAAATAAACACCAAAAGCCCTTAAAGCTCACAGTGAGTACAGACTGTCTCCTCTCCGCCGCGGTGTGACAGGGCTGTACGGGAACTTTACACAGATTATTACATCTAACATCTGTTTAACACCTGCGCTGGGGAATATAGAGATAAAATCTCATATTTATTACATGAATCAGAAAGAAAGCAGTGTTTAAATGTGACGTGTGTAAGCAGTTTAGATTTATAGCCGAGAGTTTGATGATTATGAACTGCAGTTTCACTCTGACAGCTGAGAGATTTTACAATAAAATATCAGCTCACGGTATTTCTCAGCAGATCAGTTCATTAGGAAACTTCCAGAAAGTTCTCAGTGCTTCATGAATCAGCAGCTTGAAACAAGACAGTCAGTTTGTTTTGTTTGTTTAAAAATATACAAGTAAATAAACCCTGAACAGAATGAAAAGTAAATTCCTTCTAATGTAATCTGCTTATATAAATATATACCTATATAAATAAAAGAGGTTTTGCCTTTGGTGGTTTGGTTTGGTCAGAAGTCGCTCGTTCAGTGATATCTTTACGTTTCATAGACTGGAGGAACCAAAACCTGTCTGTCTGGACAGAATTGACTGAATCTCCTGCAGCACTTAGATCTCAGTCTGAAGTTTAATCTGCACCATCAGTGAAATCTAAATGTTGAGTAAAAGTGATGTTCTGAACAGTTCTGTGTGGGATTTAATAATCTACTTTCAAATAATCTACTAATGCGCTACTGTCTCAATGTAAACAAACACCTGCACCAATAGATATTAATGAGAAAAGATAAAGTGAATATTTTGACTGGGATTAGTTCAGATTTTCACTTTGGCTGAAATAACAGCGCTGAAGTGGTATAAGTGAATTCTAACACGCCGGAGTCGTTTTAAGACAAAACTTCATCTTTATCCGATCGACTTTTTCCATTTCTCATCTGTGATTCTCTCTCCGATTACCGAACAGGGAGTGTATTTGTCTGAGCACCAAAGAAGTACAACTCAGTGTAAACAAGGCGTCAGATACTCGACCTTACAGAATGTGATTTCTGTGTATTAATAAGTGAGACAGAGAGTTCTGCTGTACAGAGAGACACACAGACATGGACGTGGACTTCAACCTCAAATAATAATATCACTCATTACATTAAAGATCAGCAGATTGTTATTAGATGTAACTTTTTAGACAAACTCTTTAACAGTACTAACACTAGTGTGATAATATCGCTCTACTTTAAACCAGTCGAAATGTCATCATAAATTAACCTTGACTTGTTAATCAGTTGAGAGATGTTACAGATAGGTAAGTGTGAAATAAAAAGAAAAAAATAGCTCTATTGATGATTTAACCAAAGCCTTTCTTGTTTTTAAATGAATTAGAGGACTCATCTGTGTTGAATATCTTGGCGTCCCCGACAGGAGCATGGAGAATGATGAACTTTCGCCAGAGGATGGGATGGATCGGGGTTGCCGCCTACTTGCTGCTTAGCATCGCTGCGGTTTATTACATGTTTGAGATCAACCAGACGTACAACCGCTTCACGCTGGCCCCTGTGGAGAACCAGAGCGGGACGCGCCTCCCGCCGGCGCTCCCGGAGTCCTCCTCCTGGGCTCAGAGCGTGACGTCGCGGCTCCTCCTGCTGCCCTTCTGGCTCTGGGCGGCCATCTTCCTCATCCCGTACCTGCAGCTCTTCCTGTTCCTGTACTCCTGCACCCGGGCCGACCCCAAGACCGTGGGCTACTGCATCCTACCCGTCTGCCTCGCCCTCCTCTGTAACAGACACGCCTCCTTCACCAAGGCCTCTAATCAGATTAGCAGGCTGCAGCTGATCGACACCTGACGTGGGCGGGGCTTGCGAGGAGGTCCGGCCCGCACTGACTCGCCACGGCAGCTCTTTATACCTTTATACTCGGTTTCTTTTTAAATCAAGCCGGACTGGGAAGTCTTCATCACGATGATTTATTATTATTATTATTTACATTTTAAATTTGACCCTGACGCACCAGAGTGATAATGGAAACAAAATTATCTCTTTTTTTTTTTTCCTTTGATGTTTTTTTTTTACATTATTTCTTTTCATAATAAAACTATCAGTGTGTTCTGGATGTCACTGTTTTTCCTCCTCGATACACTGGACCTCAGAATCTATAACAGTTTTTATTAAAGTGTGTGTGTGTGTGTGTGTGTGTGTGATTAATTTAAACTCAGTGTTTAAGAGGATTTTCACTGACTGCAGATACTGAAGCTTTTTTTTTTTTGAAGAACTTCAATAAATAAATCATAAACTCAACTCGAGCTGAGATATTTTTTTTTACTCTGAGTGCATAAGTTTGTGCACCCTGGGGCAGAATGAGCTGCTCTGGGGGTCTGAAATTCTATTGTTGCTCTCAGAAATCACCAAACTGAGCCTTTAATATAAATAATATAATTCCATGTAGTAGAAAAGTTTGTGCCCCCCCTCCCTCCTTATATATATATATATATATATAAACACACAGACTTCAGGAAAAGAAAACCTTGTATTGATATAATAAACATCATACTATTTTTCTTTTTTCTGGAGTGTGTATACAGTATATATAAATGGAAAAATGTTGTTAATTAGCTGTTTTTTAACTTGTTTTATTTCGTCTGAACAGATTTTGGAGAATGCTCCCCTGCCAGAACAACTCGGGCCTCGTATGAGTGCAGGAGCAAAAACGGTTTATGACGCCGGTGTGACTGGATGAGAACGGATGATGGTTTGAGGTGCAGGTTACGAGTTTATTTATTTGGGGGCTGGAATCAGCAGTCACCACCCGATATGATATCACGATACCGCAGAACCGATTCTAATAATATTGCGATTCTGTAAATATACTGATTTTATAAACATCCCGATTCAATATCACATTTACAGATTTTGATTAAATTGTAAACCTTGAATCTTTAAAATCTCAAAGTTTAGTCATAATTCGAAAGTTATATCCCTTTATTCAACAGCTTCACAGCGATTAAGTAAATGTAACTCGTTCCTAAATCAAATGCAGCATTTAAACACTACAAACTAAGTTCAAACACAAGAGTTTAACTGAGCAGCTGGTTTCTTCGTCATCTGCCATAATAATTAATTTCTAAACAAATTTAGCAAATAATTCACTCCTACAACACGGGATGTAAATAGTTGAGAGAGCGCCACCTGTAGGATTATAAAGAAACTGCGGCGGTGCACGTGGGCATGCACAGTTTCTAGATTGTGTTGTGAGACTGGTGTAAGTGTGTGTAATGAGCGGGTCTGAGATTGATTCACTCGCAGAGTTTGAAGATAAAGGCAGATCAGACACTTTTGAGCGTGTGCACATTTTGATAATGTGACGCCATAAAGATGTGTTTCTGTTGAGCCACTCGGAAGCTTCTGCGCTCCGTACAGAATCGTTTACAGCCGAGGGTGAAAACTAGCCAGTTCTGGTCACTGGCTATTATAATAGTAATACTTTTTTTTCCGATTTTGGAGTCAGTGTGGTGATACATGAACCTGCACACAAAAGAATCATGATTCATATAACTGAATAGATCTTTTCCATATTATATGAAATTGAGACGTGCAGACGATATAAACAAGACGCGCACAAACAAAAAAAATCACCCAGGAGTGAACCGGTGAGACTGCTGCCAAACTAAGAACCTTACTGCTAAACAAATAAAACAAACTAAGTACACTAGGCTAAGCTAACCAGAAATACAGGGCGTGGCACTCAGCCCTCGTACATGGTGCGTCTATACGACGTCTCTTCTCTCAGGAATAATATATTGTGGTAACTGGTTTTGAGTTGTCCAGCGATCGCACTTAACAGGAAACAATCCTTTAGTCATCAACGTGGACACAAACTTTTGCACTTTTCATTGTTTATATACAAGTTTAGTTATTATTTTCAAATCAGCTGTAAAATTAATTAATATTAATAATAATAACGATGATGACTTTACTATGCTGTATAAGTGGTCTGAACCTTCACTCTGACCGACACGCGAGACTAATAATGAAGTTAAACAAACAGCATCACGTCGTTTAAATCTCTCAGCTTTGTGTAATTCGCTCCGGTTACTTCAGACTTTAAACCTTAACGGCTGTTTGTGTCACATGACTGATTTATTGCCTTTAAACAGCAGAAGAATTTTAATGAAATGAAATACAATTAAGAAAATAGAACTTTTTGTTAGAAAATCTTTTTTCTTTTTTTTTCCGCTTCAACCTATTTACAAGAAACGTGTTGCTTAGTGACAGATCACAGAACTGGTGTTACACTGGTTTTTAATGTGTAAAGTGTCTCCTCACTGAGAGTTCGTTTATCAGTCCTGGAAAAGAGAAGAACAGGAACTGAGATCCTGAGAGTTTTGGGAGAGAAGAGCTGGAGGAGCCGCGGCTGCTCAGGAAGGTGTGACGGTCTTCAGACGCTTCGGCGGAGGTCCTGCATTTAACTTTTTAACTGCAGCGGCTTCTGTAGTGGCACCTTCTTCTTCTTCATCATCATCATCACCACCATCATCTTCCTCCTCTTCTTCATCTGGAGAGAGGAAAAGAAAGGGAAAAAAAGAATGATGAATGAGGGATTTTTTTTTTTAGATTACTGTAAATCCATGTCATGTCTTCGGTCTTCACTTCGGACAAGTTTCCATCATCTACACCACTTTACTTTTTAAACAAGTTGTTTCCTAAACAAAGAGTTTAGGAACGAAACTGTAAATAAATGACGTACATTGACGGCCATCCAGATAAATTGGTTCACTCTTTTTAAAAATCTGTCCGGAGGAACGACTCCGTCCGCCGTGGATTAACTATTAGCGGACAGTTCGCCCTCGCGCTCCTGTTCATTCTGCTAACGCGAGTGCGGTGTACTGAGCGCCAGCAAATGCAGCGGATGCCAGCTGCTGTGAAAAGAATAAGAAGTGTGTACTGATGGTCACACACACACACTCAGTTTCACAACACATCAGCAACGCAGCATTGGGAAATGTCTGACTGAATAAAAACGCTGATACAGAAGTCCTGTCGCTGTGTTGACGCGGAGGCTTCGGACGTCACACAGTGCTTTTGGGTTTTCAGATACGTCATGTAGAATCAAAGAATCAAATCATTACTTTTATATTTTACTTATATATTTATACATTTTACTGCTACTGAAATATGCGAACGACGTCGCAAAAAGAAAGAACTCTCAAAATGAGCAGATAGAAACAACCTAAAAAAAATAAAAAATCTGATCGGTCCAATTTCTTTGTCTATGTGACCAACTTTTATTTATTTGTTGTTGCTCAGGCTTGTTTGTATAGTCAGTTAAAAATGGAATAAATTCAGTGCTGATGTGCTGATCAAAAAGGCTGTCGCTCTGTACTGCACAATCCTGAGCCCTTTATATATTTATTAAAGCAAAGTCATGCATAAAACAGCTGTCTACCACCGCAAGTATATATCACAATTGTGAGAGACACTGCAGTGGAGGAATTAATGATAATTATTTTACACTGTGTGTGTGTGTGTGTGTGTAAACTTTAAGCTACCAAAGATAAATACTTATAATAATGAACACGATTAAACTCAGGATCAACGTTGTATAAATATGTGGAAAGGTCTGAAGATTCCTCACAGGACAGAAAAACCTGACACAGAGATAAACATCATTAAAAGAGAGAGGGAATAAACTTCATAGTATTCAGAATAACTTTCATCAGAGATGTGATTTTTTCAAAATAGAAATCCTCTCTTCATCATTCAACATCATTTGATGACATTCATTTATTTGCTTATTTATTGAGCATGTATTTACAGTTTGTGCAACAGTAATTACCACACGTGTGTGTATGTGTGTGTGTGAGAGAGAGAGGAAGAGTGAGACACTTCAGCAGCACTATTCCCATCACACCGTCAGATAGTCCCGGAAGTGAACCGGAAGTGAACCGGAAGTGAAACAGCGCCGCTCAACAGAACTGACCGTTTACAACAAAATTTAACAAAAACCGAATAAATAAAATAAGAAATCACAGAAATATATATATATATATATATATATATATATATATATATATATTTTTTTTTTTTTTTTTTTGCACACTCCCAATCCGCTCACCGTGCGCGCGACTGTCTCCCCGGTCTGCGCGCGCGCTCCTCTCCTCGTCCACGAGCGCGGTCAGGGCCACAGACAGGTCTGAGCTGATGGTCTTCACCGCCTCAGTCAGGGACTTTAACTCTCTCTCCGCCTGCACAGTGAACTCACGCCTGCTCCCGTCTTTACACTTCAGCTCTGCCTTCAACACGCACGCCATGTCTGTTGTTGACTGAACAGCCGGAAGTGAAACCCGACGCACGTGACATGTCACAGGCGCCGCCATCTTGGATAGAGCTCAGCGCCGCCCAGAGTCGTTTAGTGAATAAGAACAGACGTTACGCGTGTTTGGTTCTGTGCTGCTGATCAGAAGACTGTGAGGTCAGATCCCATCTAGTGATAGCGAAATACATCCTCATTTCGGTGTCGAGGATGCCCCGCCAGTAGTTTCACCAAAAGGTTCATTTCATGAATCTTAATGTAAGGGCTCGTTATACTGCCATCTAGTGGACACAATTGTGTATAGCAAATAGATCCGAACATCACGAGCTGCACAATTAATATGGACTTGCATCTGCAAGTACTGTGGCATTCAGTATTTACAGCCGTGTGTGTGTGTGTGTTCTGAACAGAAAGGAAAGGTGAAGAACTAATCATTCAAAAGGGAAGTCTGTATCATTCATTCATTCTTTCTTTTTCTGTTTTAATAATAAACACAAACATGACTATATCTAACAAACCACTGTTGTGAATCTTTGAACAGAATATAGAAATTTGCCAGTCAGTGTTTTAAGGATTCAATACACAAATCAAGTGATGAAAAAACACACAATAAAGAAAATTAATTGAAGGGGGAATTATATATATATATATAAATACCTAGATACAATAACCCTAGTTTATGGTTTACATATTTGTGTGCATGTCCTTCCTCATATAGTAGATTAGAAGTAAATGTAAAGTTCATTGTTAAAGAAATAAATAAAGTTTTGTTTTCCTGAATCTTTTTACAAAAGAGTATGGCGTGGCCAACACTTACCAAGGGAACGAAATACTATGTTTCCTTCCAAAACAATGATTATTTTACTCTACATGAAAATAGGTTATGAAATACAGTATGTTTAAAAGAATGCAAGATGAACCCGTTTTCTCCGTGTCTTATTTCACACGTCTCATGTTAAGCGTCTGCATCATTATCACGTGAACGTAAGGCTTGTTCCTCGGTTTACTGTATTCTGACCTTTCCAATATGGCGGACGCGCTGACGTATCGCGAGAAGTTTATGCCGCGCTCAGCGCTCGCGCTACATTTTATGAGTTTAACGAGTGTAAACATGTTTCAGGTGTAAAATAGTTTTAAATAAACATACATTTATTTCCCGTACAAAATAGCGTTTAAAATATAACAACAACAATAATAATAAATACACATTTCCCGCCAAATCAGCACCATGTTGTATAACCCGGAAACGTTTATTTTGCTGTGGTTGATTTAATAAGCTTTTTTTTTTTTTGTAAAACAAACAAACCCGAATATAAAAACAGAATATATGTGTAAAATCATGTATATGTATAAACATGTTTGTATGTATGTTATTTTTCCGCGTGATTATTCTGTGCAGCGGAAGTGATTGTGCTCGGTCTCGCTCTCTCTCTCGCGCGCGCGCGCAGGTTGTGTGTATTGGTGTTGGTCTGTGCGTGTTAGCATTAGCATGGCGGCGGCGGCGGCGGAGGGAGAGGAGGCGACCGTGTCTCTGGTGGATGTGCTGGAGGAAGATGAGGAGCTGGAGCAGGAAGCCTCGGCTGTGCTCGGAGGGAGCGACTCGGAGAAGTGTTCGTACCCGGAGGTGAGGAGGAGTAAACAACAACAACAACAACAACACAAACAAGCAAACAGCAACACAAACACCGTGTAGATGTTTGTAGCAGAAGCGCACATTATAAAGACAAACATTACACAAAGCAGTATAGAGTTTATATACTATTACATTATACAGCATTAATCTTCCTCTCTACTGTGTATAAGATCTTCATAACACACACACACACACACACACACACACACATATTGTACTTACGTTACTTAAATATTATTTAAATATTCTGTGTGTTGATGCAGTGATGTTTTATTCCCATAATGAATTGCTGTAAGGCTGCACTCCAGAGCACTGGGTGATGATATTTGCTCCAGGGGCCCCGGGGGCCCGACAGTCCCTGACCCGGGGTGGGGGGTTAGTCAGTCTTGAAAACACATCCCCACATCATCATCAGTGTTGGTTTGTTTAGTTGTGTTTAGGGTCCAGACACCAGCTCTGTGTGTGTGTGTGTGTGTGTGTGTGTGTGTGTGTGTGTGTGTGCGTGTGTGTGTGTATTCTCTGGGGAGGAGGTATAGAGTAACTGAGAGGTTTAGTTCAGACAGGTGAGGACCTGCTGATCCAGAGTGGACAGAAGACTCTGATTATTTAAGAGTTAATAAGTGATGTAATTAGTCAGGTTAGAGGACAGTGAAAGTCTTGCTTCTGCTGATGGGATGCGAACACATGGCCTTCTGATCAGCAGCTCAGAGCATTAACTACAGCCCTGAACTAGTAACTTTAAACACTGCCCTTAACGACGGCCCAGAAACACTGCTCACATCACCCCGAGTGACTCATTCCACTAACTGAGATGGAGGATGGAGTATTATGGGATGAAGTGCTGCTGCTGATGTAATATTATGGGATGTGATTATGATGATGATGATGATGATGATGGAGTTCTATGTAATGTAGTAGTTATGGTGTTTGTAATGGTGTTACAGGGCTATGTGAAGCGACAGGCGCTGTACGCGTGTAACACCTGCACACCAAAGGGCGGAGTCCCAGCGGGCATCTGTCTCGCCTGTTCATACAAGTGTCATGAAGGTCACGAACTGTTTGAGCTCTACACCAAGAGGTGAGTACTGACTGGGGGTGTCTCTCTCTCCATCTAACTGACACTCTGTCTGCCTCTGTGTGTGTATATCTGTGTGTCTCTATAAGAGTGGGAGTGTGTAAGTCTCATTCGCTTTCTCTCTAGATGTGTGTGTGTGTGCGTGTCTCACCTTTCAGATGTGTTGTATTTTCCTCCTCAGGAATTTCCGCTGTGACTGTGGGAATGAGAAGTTTGGAGAGATGGACTGCAGGTTGTTCCCGGTGAGTGTGTGTGTGTGTGTTGATGTTGATGTATTGCTCTCTCAGTTGTGTCTCTGATATGATGGTGAGGTGGTTTAGAGACTGACGCTGATCACACACACATGCTGTGTCTTCCAGGAGAAAGAGAAGACGAACTCTGGGAATAAATACAGTCACAACTTCTTCGGGCTGTATTGTACGTGTGAGAGGCCGTACCCCGACCCAGAGGACCAGGTAACACCCCGAAATCAGTCACATGACCTCAGTGGCATGGAGAAACATCTGAGTGGGTGTTGAATTTGTCATTGATATATTGATATGTGTGTGTGTGTGTGTGTGTGTGTTCAGGTTCCTGATGAGATGATCCAGTGTGTGGTGTGTGAGGACTGGCTGCATGGACGGGTGAGTGTCTGTTCACAGCAACATGTTTAGGCAAATATGTCTAATAATGACACAGAGAGACACGTCTCACCCTCTCTCTCTCTCTCAGCACCTGGGCTGTGTGGTCCCGGAGTGTGTGGAACTTCAGGAGATGATCTGTGAGTCCTGCATGAATAAATCACCGTTCCTCTGGACCTACGCTGCTCACCTGGCCGGTACAGTGTTTACACACGCGCGCACACACACACACCACTCTGTGTAGTGATAATGGAGTGTTATAGAATGTGATGATGGTGGAGTATTATGGGATGTAGTGATGATGGAGTATTATGGGATGTGGTGATGATGGAGTATTGTCGGGTGTAGTGGTGGTGATGGAGTATTATGGGATGTAGTGCTGATGATGGAGTATTATGGGATGTAGTGATCATTATGTGGGATGTGGTGGTGTATTATGGGATGTGGTGATGAGGATGGAGTATTATGTGATGTAGTGGTGATGATAATGGAGTATTGTGGGATGTAGTGATGACGATGGAGTATTATGTGTTGTAGTGGTGATGATAATTGAGTATGATGGAGTATTATGGGATGTAGTGATGACGATGGAGTATTATGTGTTGTAGTGGTGATGATAATTGAGTATGATGGAGTATTATGGGATGTAGTGATGACGATGGAGTATTATGGGTTGTAGTGGTGATGATAATTGAGTATGATGGAGTATTATGGGATGTAGTGGTGATGATAATTGAGTATGATGGAGTATTATGGGATGTAGTGATGACGATGGAGTATTATGTGTTGTAGTGGTGATGATAATTGAGTATGATGGAGTATTATGGGATGTAGTGATGACGATGGAGTATTATGTGTTGTAGTGGTGATGATAATTGAGTATGATGGAGTATTATGGGATGTAGTGATGACGATGGAGTATTATGTGTTGTAGTGGTGATGATAATTGAGTATGATGGAGTATTATGGGATGTAGTGATTATGGCATATTTTTTCCTGTGGCTTGTTCTGTCAGTTTAATCTGTTCGTCTCTCTTCAGTGCCTCCTACAATCAGGATGTGTAAAGAAGAGGAGGAGGAGAGTGCCCGGGTGGAGGTGGAGCGTGATGACGAGGAGAAAAAAACAGAAGTGAAGAGCTCACAGGACGAAAAGGTATTGTTTCTGAGAGAGAGAGATATCACATCACACCACTAGATGGCAGTATAGTGCATCGTGTTAGTAACAGTCCAGTGGTGTATCAGACTCCAAGATTATTGTATGTGTGTGTGTGCTGGACGCAGGTGGCGGTGTGTGAGCAGGCGGAGGTGAACGGGGCGGCCGGCTGTAAGAGGAAGCTGCAGGATCAGGAGGCTGGAGCTTCAGTCTGCAGGTTAGAGGAGATGAAGACGGCGGGGAAAAGCCGGACTCAGCAGGGAGCTGTGTTCTGGCCCGCAGCGTGGCGCACCAAACTCTGTTCCTGTCCCAGCTGTAAGGTACAGTGTACACACACACACACACACACACACACACACTACTACTACTACTACTACTACTACATCAACATATCTGTGTATAATACATTTTTTTCACGCACTAACCTCTGATTACAGCGTGTGTTTGCGGAGGTGGGCGTGTCCTTCCTTTTGGACGAGACAGACACGGTGCTCGCCTACGAGAACAAGGGCAAAACCACAGAGCAGGTGAACAGGGGCGAGGCTCGAGACCCGCTCATGTCTGCGCTCAACAACCTCAACCACGTGCAGCAGCTCGAAATCATTCACGGTACACACACACACACACACACACACACACTCTGATCTCCTACACCATCACTCTCAAAGTGTTTTATTCCACTTTGTATAATAATCTCTGTGTGTGTGTGTGTCCTCTGTAGAGTATAACGACATGAAGACCGAGCTGAAGGATTACTTACAGAGATTTGCAGCAGAAGGGAAGGTGGGTTTCTGTCCTTTAATCCTATAACGGCTCGATGTTCATACAGGCACCGCCATGAGAACCACCAAAGCCACGCCCACACGCCTTGTATACACTCCGCCCTAAAGTCAGAGGCCAATGAGAATCCCAGAAAACTGTAGAAAAGCGTTGATGAGTTTTCCAGCTTAAGGTCGACCTTTGAACTTTTTCCACGTCTGCGATTCTCTGTTTACTCTCGGTTATAACCGGAGTGCGGATAATTTTCGACTCTCCCTTGTATAAACACTCGTCCCTTCACCAGCCTTTTTCTCTCTACTGAGTAAGATTTAAAATAATTATAATAATAATTCAAAAGAAGTGTGTCCTGAACGTGTTGGACAACGTGGGACAGCTTCACCTCCGACACTGGAGACTCCTTACGTACACAAAACCCTTTCACACAGACGGCTTTCAGAGGAGGAGATTTCACTCGCCGTGTGCACGTCCCTGTGAACGAGCTGTTGCTATAGAAACGAGTACATTAATACAAACCTGCGCTGTGTTCAGAGCTGCCGACCAACAGCGTTTAAAGTCTTCTCTCATTGGGATCGTTGTGGGCGGGGCTTAAAACAACCGACGCAAATACAGTATATGGGAACTTACTTCATTATTTCCTTCCTTTCCACATAAATATTCTGTATTTCTTTTTTTAAATTTTTTTTTATGGAGACCCTAAAGGGACATCGGTGGAAAAAAAAAATATGAGGAAGCAAAAAATAAATAAAACAGGACAAATTAAAAACAAAAAACAACCTAGAGAAGGAGAAAAAAAAAGCAACACTCAAGCAGCGCTCTCTCTCTCTGTCGTCACCTTTAATATAGAGTGATGGTGTATTATTTTCCATATTTCGCTTATTTTAATGCAATGAGATTGGACTTATTATTATTGGTTATAATTATATTTTATTACTAAAGTATTCTTATTATTGGCTCCCCCCCCAGGTGGTGACCCCTGAGGACATCCGTCAGTTCTTCGAACAGCAGCAGAGCCGTAAGCGGCGGCGAGTGGACGCGGGTCAGTTCTACTGCAGCTGAATCGTCCTCTGTCCCTCGACGGTCCTCTCGCCCCTTTTGTAATAAACGTCAATCACTCTGCAGCCTCGGACCCGGAGGAGCCGCGGGGTGGGAGGGGTTTACAGATGACGAGGAAGTCCGGCGCGATCCTCGTTCCCAAAGAGCTGTTAAACAACCTCGTTTGTAACTCCGCGAGGATGTGGAGCGGCCCAGCGCACGCTAGCGGCCCCCCTGTGGGGAGAGGGAGGGGGGGTCACCTCACCTCACCTCACACCTTTTAGATGGTTCATTTGTCTCCCGCTCGGTCGTTTCCGTATTCAGGTCGTGTTCATAGACGCCTCCTGTTCGCGCCGCTCCCGTTTGTGTTTACTTTTGTTTTATTTCATTTGTCAGGCCGTGTAATAAATTTCCGTGACCAGACTCCGTGCTTTTATTATCGCCGTTTTATCTGTACTTTAGCTCTTGCTTTACTTTGTAAATGTACCTTTTGAGAAATTAAACGCATTAATACTTTACATTTGGTGAGTCGGGTTTTTGTTTCCCTACAAAATAAGGTAAATGTTCCGCCGCTACAAATACAGACGACATGCAGTACACTCTGTCACTGGCCACTTTATTAGGTACACCTTTATTTCGACCCCTTTTGTCTTCAAAACTGACATGATTCTTTTTGCCACAGATTCAAAACACTCAGATTTTAGTCGTCCGTTCTGACCTGATCATGTGATTCAGATCTGGTGACTGTCGAGAACGTGTGAGAACAGTGAAGAAACCTGTGTCACATGACTTATTCTTGTCATCAGGTCAAACTGGTCATTCCGTTGACCCCTGGGTTATTTTCTCTTTTTCACACCACGCCACACTTGGAGTCACTTAAATTCTCCAAACTCCAGCACCTGATGAAGTGTCAGTGAGTGTAATATAGGATACGCCCAGGTCTTTAAAATTCAAGTCTGGATTAGCTTTATCTGTAGCATTTAAATCTATTTTAATTTATTGTTTTGTCGTCAGTGAGCTTATGCTGCCCACATGCAGTACCAGCGCGGTCCACCAGGGGGCGGGAAAAACCCACTGTAGGAAAAAAAAAAAATCCTATCCTGTTAACACTTCATCAGTAACGTTCGCTAAACCTCTTCACTTACGTCATCATCGCTTTTACACACACACACACCTGTCGGAATATACCGTTACCATGGCAACCATCATCAGCACATGGTTAACACGCAGTAACCACGCCGCCCCGTCCCTCATCGGACTCGTCCTCAGCTGTGGAGTTTTAGTTTGTGTGCGCTTTAGTGACGTCACAAATATTTTTTAAATCAGTTCCACGTTTAAATGAAAGATGACCTTCTGTGAGATTACAATAATAATGAAGATAAAAGGATTAAAAGGTTTAAAGGAAATTGAAAAGAGAACTCAATGTGTCAAAGAGAAAAGGGAAAAAGAAAAGTAAATTTTAAAAAATTCAGTTTAATAGAGAGAGACGAGCAGACACGAGGCGTTTGTGTCAAAGCCGTTTATTTCCGTCTAATTGCAGATAGATCTCGGTTACACCCCGGCGCAGACAGGAGTAGAAAAATAGACACTTCTCGCAAGAAGTCCGTACAAGAATGTAAAAGGAAAAAAAAACTAAAGAAGAAAAAAAAAAAAAAGCTTTGCTCCTGGTATATACACCGGATCATGTCTTCTATAGATATTTATATATAAATCTTTACACTTTACACACGTCAGAACAACAAGGCTTTGCTTCAAAGGTACCAAAAATCTTGAAAAATACTCTTTGAATAAAGAAAAAAAAAAAGCAAAAAAAAAAAACTAGAAGAAAATAAAGAAAAGCAAAAGGAAACGAGTCTCCTTGTAGCCGAGAGCCTGAGCTGCGGCCGTACAGAGAGACAAAGGCTTGTAGAAATGGCTTGCATAAGACGGGGGGGAGGGAGGAGGAGGAGGAGGAAGAGGAGGACACGCCCGGCGTCGGGTGTGAAGGCACTCGGATATCATCTCTATCAGAGAGAAAAAGCTAAAGCAGGACAAGCGCGGATCAGGAGTGTGTGTGTGTGAGGGTTTAACCTCTCACTGACCGTCATCTAACCCAGCTGTGAGGAAACGCAGGACGAGGAGGAAACTACACAACACACGAGTACACAGCACACACACACACACACACACACAGAGCGGATCTGAAATGTAGTGCAGGATATCTATCTATAGTTTAGAGTTCATAGCAGCACGTTTTCCCGGTGAGAGTGTGAGTACGGTGACGTTATTCACACACACACAAAACGTAATGTGATTAGTTACATTGAAATAGTGAAATGCAGGAATAAACAGACGATGAGTGGATCTCTAGTGTCTGTGCCGAGTTCACGGTCTTACAGTAAACCTCACCCCGGCAGAACACGAGCCAACTCGATCTAGGAAGAGAGTCGACTCTGAATAGACTCCCTTGTAATAAGTGAATCAGAGTTCTGATATTTTTGTTCGGCAAAATTAGAAACTGAAACAAATTACATGAATCGAATCACGCTGTGGTAAGTGAATCATTTTTGGATTGCGATATTTTTATGTACTATATACATGTTAAACTAAAGCAAGTCACATGAATCAACTCTGAATCAATTCACCCACGGTGAGGTGAACGAGTATTGAGTTATGACATTTCTGTGTGCTGAGGTGTAAACTCAGATGGAACGATCCGACTCAGTAATTGAATCAGTTTTTTGGGGCGTGATATTGTAATGAGGTAAACTGAAACAAACGACATGAATCGACTCACTTGTAGTTTGTGAACTCGTATTGGATTGTAAGACTTTTATATTATGAGGTTAATCATAGAGAAATGACAAGAATCCACTCTGAGTCGACTCACCTGTAGTAAGTGAATCAGTATTGGGTTGTGAACTTAAACTGTGGAAAAAAATTACATGAACCGATTCACTCTGTGGTGAGTGAATCAGCTGAATGTGCTGGGCTGGATTTGGTTAACTGAGACGTTCAACTGAGACAACGGAAGTGAATCGACTCACTAGTAAGTGAATCAAAGTCGCTTTGTGGTGTTTTTTTTTTGGTGAGTGATAAAACATACAGCGGTACCTGGGCATATGAACACTGTGCTCTGTAAATCTCCACCATTTTGCAAGAAATTTACCTCAGCATACGAGGCATTTTTGGCATACGAGCAACAAAGCCGGTCATACTGTAATATATTTTTGTATGTTACGTTGTTTCCTGTGGGAAAAAGTGTTTCACAATACGACATTTCGCCTTAAGAACCTGAAATCCGTATACTGAGGTACCGCTGTAACCCGCTCTGGAGACGTTCTGGACCAGTTAAGCTGCTGTTCCTCCAATGTAAGAGCTAAAGCTACGAGCAGGGAACTGTAGGGTCACATGGAATCGTTCAAGACAATTGCGTGGATTGAATTTACAGCGTCCGAGCTGGTTTGCATAGAGAGATAGAGATGACTTTCAAATGTCTGGTCTCTGAAATGACGGCTCGTTACCGGGCCCACATGTAGAAAAATAAAGGATGTGGCATTGTCGCTCTCTAGTGTAATGTTAGATTAATGAAGCTTATGGAAACAGTGATGCAGGTGAGAAGACACGATTCAGGAGGTTAAAAATACAAGTTCTTCAACACACACGACACACAAGGACCAAAAACAACAACAACAACAAAAAAAAAAAAAACAGAGATGGAGGTGCGGCACCGAAGCGTCATAATAAAACACAGACTCTGCACTCAGCACATGACTGGGCTAGACGAGGGACGAGAGAGAGAGACGAGACCGCTTCCTGATCCCGGCTTGCACAGGAGACGTTACAGTACCATGAAACATGGCATAAACAGTATAAAGCTGCATATATCGCGCATCAGAGAGATTCTCCCACCCCCACACACACAAATCTATAGGAAGAGAGAGGAATCCGAGGAGACGTTCAGGCTGATGAGCGATGTTAACGCCGAGATCTGGCTTCGACGCAGAACGGAGTGTGAGGTAAAGGCTGCTAGACTCGTGAAAAACAAAACAAATTTTTAAAAAAACAGCACTTCCTCACTCATTCTGCAGAGACGGAGACAAGCTCACGGCCGGGGCTGATACTGATACTGCTGATGATGATGATGATGATAATAATAATAACATACGGCTGTATTACAGAATGAGAGACGAGTGTAAGGTCTGCGTTCATGACAACTGGGATTTTATTTCTTAAACTCGACACGCCCTTAACTGGAAATTTATCACCCAAAGCTCGCACACATTCTGGAACGCGGTTTAACTCAACCTTGAGCAGAGAGTCTCGAAACTGTTTCAGAGCTCATGATCTTCTACCCAAGACTTATTTTTTAAGCATTAAATCTGTTTTTGTTCTATATCATGATATCACAGAGCGTCAACATCATTCTGATGGGATCACGTTATACTGTTACTCAAGAAACACTTTTTAAAATCAGTTACAAACTCCACAAGCAGATTTGATAAAAGTCTCTGAATAAAAAAAAAAATGCAGTTTATTTTCGTACATCTTTAATAAAACTATCCTTAAATTCTTTTGGAAAACTTTTAAACTCCTGAACTTCCCGCATCGTAGAAACATCTCAAGCTATTTTTGTCACATTTATTGCCACACTGTACTTTTTTTTCCCCCCTTTCTTGTAATTCCTAAAAACAAGTTGAAAACACACACACACACACACACACGATAGCTGTATGTTCACGTTAATGAAACACTGTAGAAAAAATTAAAAACAAATTGGGGCGAGGCGAGAGACTGAGCTACTAGTGCGAAATGAGGGAAAGGAGGCGGAGCTTCCAGAGAGCACAACTGTCAGTCATCCCAGGTTCCTGGTGCATGTGTCATACGTTGGACTTGTCTGGAATCGCTTTGCATAATTTTGTGTCGTATCTCGTAGCAGCGATGTTAAAAGGCAGCGCTCTTGTACAAAACGCGTGAAGGTGAAGGATATGTAAAAAAAAATAATAATAATAAAAAAAATTATAATATTTTTTTTTTTTTAAAAACCTACGTTTTGGAGAAATAAGTCTAAGCAGCTGGTAAGTATTTACTTGTTTTTGTTTCCTAGTTCCCACTTAGTCATGAACGCAGCGCTGGTACGTGTGGGTCATTACTGTGTGTGATGTGTGGATTATTGCCTGGACGTTTTTATTCCTAAGCAAAGATAAATGCATAATACATCTGTATAAATATATATATATATATAATACCGTCTCTCTTTCTCTCGCTGCGTCTCTGCTAGTGTGATCAACTCAACGGCAGAGGGGAATGAACATGATGGGAAAGCACAGTGACGGTTCTGCATCGTGACACAGCGAGGCTGATTGTCACGTGACTTTCAGCTGTTAGCGCCCTTTGCCAGGTGAGTGGGGGGGGGGGGGGGGGGGCATTGAAATATTTTAAAATAAACTGTTTATTCATCACGTTCCCTCCCCCGTGATTTTTGTGCCTTAAAGCCTACTCGAGTGTCTTTCTCTCTCTCTCTCTCTCTCTCTCTCTCTCTCTCGGGGTCATAGTGCGGACTTCCTGTACAGGTACTCGTGTTTGTTAGGCGACCTGCGCTCTCGACCCGCGATCCCTCCTCCTCCTCCTCCCTCTTCGGCTGCCCCGGCAGCGGCAGCACTGGGGGCCCTTCGGGTCGGGTTCCACTCGTCGTAGGGTTCCGTGTCGGGGCCGAGGCCGCATGTGAGGTCCGTCTCTCCTTTAGGGGGCGCTCTTTGGTTGGCCTGGGCCCCGAGGGAGAGGTGGAGCCTGTGCGCAGCGTCGGCGCGGCCGTGCGTGTAGAGTTCGTAGAGGTCGGGGAAGTGCGTGTGCTGCGGCGCGTCGGGTTTGGGCTCGGCCGCGTGCCGCTTGCGCGACGAGGAGTGTGGGTGTCGGCCGGAGAAGCACTGAGACACGGGCGGGACCGTGGAGATCAAAGGACGAGGGTCGTGACCTTCGACCTCCATGGTGACCTCAGGAAGGCGGCGGTCCTTAAGACTCATGGCTGATACGCCCATGGCGATGTCCGGCATGAACTCGTTAATGACCGGCTCCATGTTCTGTAAAAGAACAGGATATCGTTATCATATTTATATATTAGTCATGTTGTGAAATAATCAACATTTTATTTATTAATAACGGTGCTCACCCCTTTCTTGTTGGGGTTGAGACTCCGGCCCTGGGGGTTGGTGCAGTCCGGAGGCACGGGTTTGACCCCCGTGCCGGGGTAAAGGGGGCTGCCCAATTTGGAGGAGGCCTGCGTGTGGATCAGCGAGTGATTACAGGGGTAGGAGAAGGAGCGCGAGGGCTGCTGGGTGGGCACGCGGGGCCGCCACCCACTCCGGATCTGCTGCGTGTTCGGGGGGTGGTACGGCGGGGGCGGCGGGGGCAGGGGAGGATGGAGCCCCATCACGGCCTGCAGGTCCGAGAACATGCTCTCCACGGCCGGGGTGCTGTTGACACGACAGCGAGCGGACGGGCGCAGGGCCAGAACCGGGCTCTCGTCTCCGAAACGCTCGTCAGGGAAGAACTTGTGTGGGTTCTGAGAGAGAGAGAGAGAGAGAGAGAGAGAGAGAGAGAGAGCAAACGGTGGTGTCGTTCACATGCGGTAAGGCTTCTGTCCACTAGGGGGCGGGTCAGAACAAGTACACAAAGTGGAAAGAGGTATTTTATGAGGATCTTGTGCGTCACACTGCTTGCGTTACCTGAAGAAGTTCTGCGGCGCCGTCTGGCAGACTGAACTCCCTGAGGACTCGGATCTGCAGCTCGTAACTGACCGTCGCGCCCTCGCCGCAGTTTAGGGCGTACGCTCGCTGGACCTGCTCCGTGTGCCGCAGCTCGTGAAGCCGCCGGATCATCTCCCTCACCACCGCCAGCCTGGGAACTGCAAACACACACACACACGGTAGCATATAAATTCAGAGATAACGTTTCATTTTCATTACACATCTGTAATAATGTGTGAAAGAGTCGTTATGTGTGAAATATACTAATAAATAAATAAATAAAATGAGTGGCAATCAAATGGAGACGGATCAGACAGAACACACACAGCTGCAGGGAAACCACAGACGCTTGGAAACCTTAAATCTCACACCGGGGACACACACACACACACACACCACTGTTATAAATACACACCCACACAACCACGTGGAGAGAACACTCACACTAAACTCTCTATCAGGATTCATAGATAAAATAGACACACACACAAGGAAATACACTCTCGTCTATATAATAATAATAATAATAATAATAATAATAATAATAATAATAACAACAACAGGTTGGTGTAGATAAAAACCTTATAGAATGTTAATTTGTAAAATTAATTCATTTGAAACACAGAGGAAATGAAAACAAAATGACTGAAATGCTCATAAATCATCTCTGTTAATTTATCCAGAGGTTTTATCATGTGTAAAAGCTTTAATACACTGATTATCCTCCTGATACTGATGCAACATTACTAACATTAACTCAGATGATAGCGAGTCTCAGTTTACATCGCTGGTTTAGACTTGGACTCCGTCACTCTCTCGACGCCTCTCCCTTTCCCATGATATTGTTTAATGTATTTTTTTTCCCCCTCACTGCATGTCTGATTCTGGTATACCTACCTGGTATCTCATTGGCCACCACTGAGGGCGGGGCTGTTTGGCTGCCAGTCATTTGCTGGTGGTTAATCATGTGACAGCACTGGGGTACGGCGTTATTGACCATGTACAGGGTGTCGGGAACGTTGGACATGCGAACCATACGCAGCCTCACCAGGTCCGTCTGCTCCACCATCATCTCGTCCAGGACGGCCTAAAGGGACACACACACACACACACACACACAGACACACACACACACAGGGTTTAAACTACTGCCTGAGATTCCTCTCTCAGTGAGGTGACGTGTGTAAAGGTGTACGTGTGTGTACCTTGGCTTCGTCCACATACGGTGTGAAGAGACGAGGCCGGACGTAGATGCCGGCGCTCTTCTGCCTGAGCCAGGCGTTGGCTTTTCCTCCCTCCACCGTGGGGATCATGTCTGACGGAGGCGTGCTGATCAGACCTCGCTTCAGCTGTACACACACACACAGGAAGAGTGGTAAAACTTTTACACACGTGACTCGCGATGATGATGATGAAGACGCAGCAGACGCGGCCGGTCACGCGGACACACACTCTCACCGTGTCTGAGAGGACCTCGCTGTTGGTGGGCAGGACGTGTTCGGTGCGCACACACGGCAGCAGAGGCGACAGAATCTCCTTCAGCTCCTCCACGTCCAGATCACGCCTCTTCACTCCGCGCTTATTCACACTGTGGGCCGTGCCGCTCAGCAGGTTGGGCTCTGACACACACACACACCCACACACACACACACACAGTGAGATGAGATGAGATGAGATGAGATAGAATATATGGTGGAGATAAAAATGCGAAAGAGAAACTTATAAACGCATAACATGTACGTGTGTGTGTGTGTGTGTGTGTGTGTGTGTGTGTGTGCTCCTGTCACCTCGATCAGCCATCCTCCTAATGAGCTGGTGTTCTCCCCACTTCACCACATACTTCAAGATGTCCTGCTCGCTAGCCTGTGGGACACACACACACACACACACACACACACACACACACACACACACGCACACACACACACACACTTCATTTACTCCAGAATAACCTCAGGTGCACTCAGAGGTGCTACAGAACTCCCATAAAACCCCCCTACACGCTGACACAAGGTGTGCGTCGCCATGGCAACGACACATCCGCCCCTCTGTCCACCCGAATTTGTGCTGGAGAACATCCAGAGCCAAAAGGGGGACGGGGGAGGGGGATGGATGCTAAACCACAAACACACACACACACGTAGTCGAAACAAAGGGGGCGTGGCTTCCACAGTGCATCTGTGTCATAACACCGGAGTCGTTTCAGACGGACGCGTCAATTACCGGACGGCAGACGTCTGGAACCACACACTCGAATCGATTCGGGGACGAGATTAAATAAAGCAGGAGCCGAGTGAGAATTAGGGACACCCCCTCCCCTGTCCCCTTCCCCTGTCCCTCCCCCCCCCCCCCCCCCCCCCCACCTCCATCCACAGATCTCCTGTATCTCATAAAATTCAATTTAGCAAAGTAAGAAAAATCTATACTGCGTGAAAAGGAGAGGGAGATGAAATAAAATATTAAAGCTTTCTAATCATCTGAACCTGATCCAGAGTCTCGCTCAACACTCTCTACAGAACAAAGGGTAAAAGGTAACAGTGCCGCTCTTCATTCAAATATCCGTCTGGACGTGGGATCGCGGTCCCTCACCTGCAGGTAATCAGACTGGATGGCGCTCAGCAGGTACTCCTTGTTCAGCTCGTACAGGACGTCCGAGGTCATCACGTGACTGAACTCCTCACACAGGAAGTGAAGCGCCTGCCGATGGACCCACTTAGAGCCGTACGGCTGTGAGCTCCACTTCAGGATGGGAACCACCGAGTCCAGAGAGATGCTCTCGGCCACGATGTCCTCACAGCCTAAACACACACACACACACACACACACACACGTTACAAACAGATTAATATTCACAGATATATTAACTCTTCTGTAGAATGATATGGCGCGTGTCTCATATACAGCGTAATTCAAAAAGAATGAACCGATTTCACAACGCAATATTTTATTAAGGAAAAGTAACAAAACTCCAGCCAAGTCACAAGTATTCTACTCACAATCAACTTTTATTTCCTGTCCTAGATGTGACAGTGACTCATTCCATAACGATGCTTGAGAACTGAAGTAATTAGTCATCAAATCGGTTCTTTCTTATTGAATTACACGTTTTTTATGATACACTATTATATCTTTCATTGTTATTACTGTTTTCTTTTTGTCACTGCTGCTTTTCATGACATTTCCATCACTGTTCATTTGTTACCAAAACATTTATAACAGTATTTATTATTATTTTAGTCATTGCTCTCATGGCTGTTTAACTGTATTTTCATAATGATCAATCACTAAACTTTTTTTTTTTATATAGTGCTTCTATTGATTTCTGAATATGTTAAATTTTTGTTGTTAATTTTAGTTAATATAATATGAATATTATATTCATATATTATTAATAATAGTATCATATCATATATAGAAACATATAACATATAGCAACACATTTAACATTTACACTTTTCCTCAAGTGTGTATAGATATTTTGGCTGACTCTGTATATACTGTACTGTATAGGCACACAAACACACACACACACACACACACAGGTGCACGTCAACAAATTATAATATCATCAAAAACGTGATTTATTTCAGTAATCGAATTAAAAAAGGCTAAACGTATATTATATAGAGCCATTACACACAGACTGATATATTTCAAGCTTCTTGAAGCTTCATTTCTTTTGATTTGGTTGATTATGGCTCGATTATGTCGGCGACCACATTTCCGCTCTCGTCTGTTCCAACCCCTCAGCACTGAACTAATCACTGGCCTGATCATCTGCACCCGTTTCTCACTTGGTCAGGACTTAAATTAGATCTTATTTTATGCTTGAACGATTTATAGATCAGCGTGTGGTTCAACCAATAAAAAACATTCCTCTGAAACGGCTCACGTACAGGGAATAAACTGAAAATATATATGAGAAAAAAAGAAGAAGAAGAAAAAAAAAAAAAGAGATATATTCCTCAATACTACATAAACATTTTGGAAGTGAAATAAGAAGAAATCTGTAGGGGTCAAGACTTTTTGCACAGTACTGTATACACACACAAATTATGTTATTTTACACAGCCGTCATGTGATACATAACATGCTAATAGCTCACTTATTATCTGTGAGGAAACCGGGACACACCGGCGCTGAGAGACAGAGTGAGAGATGATAAGTGACGGAATGAACTGACTTGACCTGACGTCTCGGCGGGAGTTTAAAAACACTGAAACAGCCAAATCCTTATCATATTATATTCATCTCTGACTTTTTCATTATTAAACATCCACCACTGACTGAGCACGCAAGAAATGTTCAGCTGCCTAACTCTACTCGCAGGAGGTTATTCAAGCTCGGTGATGAAACGAGTGTTCGTGTGTTTAGGTGTGAATGAGGTGGATGAAAAGAAATGCATCAGTTTAATCTGAACTAGAGCACTAGAGGAGAGTGTGAGCAGAGAGCTGCAACACTGACAGCTGGAGACTAATGAAGACGTCACTTCACTGACAGCGCTGGGGGAACCCGGGGAACACACATGAACACACACACACACACACCACAGGAACACACCAGCTCTGCAGGACGGTGCTGCAGAAACAAACTCTACTCACTGAAACTAAGAGGATCTGTATGTACAGCGCACACCATCATCATCATCATCATCATCTCCTCATCAGTCCTAAGAGATAACAGTGTGTTTATATTATTGAGAGACAGCAGGTGGCGCTGTGATTGCCCCTGTGTGAGTGTGATGACCAGGAATAAATACTCTGCTGCTCCGAGGTACAACAAGCAGAGACAGGAACATAGCAATCAAACCACCACACACACGAAGGACCTGTTCTAACACACACTGCGAGAGCTCTCAACATTCACACTGTATTAACACACCCGTCTGTGTTTCGTATACTTTATCCACGGATCTGATCAAAACTATGAACTATTCCCAGGTGTATTAATTAACACGTTAATGGAGAGTGAAGGACGTGTGAAAGGTGTCTGTGTTTATTAACAGTTTATAACCGCAGCAGAACTACAGGTGTGTGTGCGCTGATGTAGACGGCAAGGCGCGCGGCCTGATTGCCCAGGTTTCACACGTGCCCTGAGGACGTGACAGCGTCACGTCACTTCTAGAGCGCACAGATGCACTGCTGCCATCACACACTCGCTTCTCATCGCACCACTCCGTCCAGTCCTCCGTTTCACACCTTTGTTTTTTTTTTTTCTTACACTCTTCAGGAAAAGAAAAACTTGTATAAATATTTTAATACTAAATGTATTGCTACACGTTATATATATATACAATATTATGACAATAGTATCATGATAATAGTAAGATTATATTAATATAATATAGATCATACTATTCTTCCTTTCCTGAAGAGTGTATTCATATTTTTGGCTGACTCTGTATATAAATCGTATCCCTACATTAATCTCACTCTGCGTCATTCCCGCTGTATTGTGATAACACTGTAGCGCTCGTCTGTTGTGAGTCACATCCTACCATCCATCTGTACATCAGTTCTATCCATGCAGCTCTCATTTGTCTACATATACATCTCTCCATCTATTCATCTGTCAATCCACCTCTTTATTCATCCATCCCTATAGTTATCCATACTTAGAGCTATCCACTCCTTATTTATCACTTCATCTATTCATTTATCAATATCTCTTCACCCATTCATCTAGGAACCTCGGTAGTCCAACTAGGGAGCGTGGAGGACAGTGGCGTCATTGTATTTATTCCCATTTTGTTAGTAGGACCTCAACACTCACACGCTCATTCACACAACACGGACAATTTGGGAACACCAACTAGCCTGATGTGCATGTCTTAAGCCTGCGGGAGGAAACCGGAGAACCTGGAGGAAACCCACCAAGCACAAGGAGAATACGCAAACTTCATGTACACAGACCCTGAGGCGGGAATCAAACCCGGACCTCGAAAAGTCACTGTGCCGCCGTCCCATATCTATTTATTCATCCAGATATCTCACTACACATCAATCACTCACTTAACACTTCATCAGTTCATCTATCGATCTATCTTTTAATCCATCCTCGTATCTGTCTGTCCATCTGTCTCTCATGAGTCTATCTATCAAACACTGTACAGATTTGTCTCAGGCCAGTCTGAACCCCCCCCCCCCCCCCCCCCCCTGCACGGTGAAATGAGTTTTCCTGCCCCAAACTCAGGCGTTTTCAGAGTCCGGAGGGAAATAATAAGCGATACCCGTCTGCCCTGCTGTGAAACGGAACAGGGATGTTCGGCCATTTAACAGCGACGTGTAGAAGAAGCGCAGCTATATAGAGCAGAGATAAATGTGTCGAGCCGTGGACTTTCTGACTCAGCTTCCTCGCGCAATTTATCTTCGCTCTCTCTCTCTCTCCTTCTCCCTCTGGAGAATTTTTTTTTTTTTGCTGTCCGTATTGGGGTCAGCAGTGTTTATAATAAGAGCGATGTTCTGGACTCTCACTGAAAGTAAAGAAAAGCGTTTTTTATTTCTTTAGGTTCTGATTATCCCTTTAACATGTTTAATTCTGCGTTCTGGCTGGTCGATTGATTTTCTATATCATCAGCCATACTGTATATGACCGTCGCGCAGATCCAAAACGCATTTAGTTGCTATAGTAACAGTTCACTCATAGGAACTTGTAATAAAAGGAAGGAAAAAAAAAACCTGGACGTTAATTGTTAACGTGATGTTTGTTTAACGGTTATGGAAGGATTCTCCTGTGTGAGTGCTAACTTAATGCCAATACGTATGACTTATACAAGAACGTATCTCCGTAATCCTCCTGTAATCATGTTTAGGTTAAGCATGAACACGATGCGCATTTGGTGACGACACATGAAGGAAAGAAATTACTCCTCTGTCGATACTCCATTTCGTGAAATCACTGATGTGGGACACTGAATCAATGCTTTATCATGGAACGATCAATAACTCTTAAAAAAAAAAAAAAAAAACAGAAATAATGAAGCAGGGGAACGAGGAGCTGTTCATTTTTTTCGGTTTGTTTTTTTAGGCATATCGATGCTCCATCAACGTCGATAACTTTGCAAGGGCCTGGGTGCCAGGCTCACGTGCGAATATGATCCTGCTCACGTCTACCAGGACCACACACACAAACACACACACACACACAACCCAACATGCTCATTAACCCCGGTGGTTATTAACAGTCTGCTCTCATCTCCAGAAATAGCAACGCTTAAATCTGTTCAAATGCACCGAGAGGAGGAGAGTGTTCTACTGCAGAGAGAGGAATATCTGATGAGCATTAACCACTACAACACACACTTCCTCCCTGTGTTTTAACGCTCCCTTCTGAGAGAGAAAAAGAGAGAGAGAGACTGTGAATTAATGAAGCCGCAAAAGGACAAAACTGGGGCAAGACAGCAAGAGACAGAGAAAAAAAAGAGAGAGAGACGCAAGAAGAGAGGAAAAATACGATTAAAAGCATCAGCCACATGAGTAAATCAGATTCTATTTTTAGCCGCTTTAACGCACTGATTTAATCCTCAGTCATCGCTCAGCTTAGCGCACGGTGCACACTGACATATTCACATTTTATTTGCAGCCGTCTGGTAGAGAAGAAGGTTTGACTAATCGCACTTCCTGTAATTCAGCATCACTCGAGTCTCCTCAACACTGTTATGTTATTTATACGCGTAGAGAAAAATATAAACAACATACACACACTACCAGTCAAAAGTTTGGACTCACAAATGAATGTATGAATGAATGTTGTTGCCTGATTACATAATTCCATATGTGTTATTGCAAATTCTTAAAATCCCCAGTCTTGTTCTTGAAGAAATGAACCACAAAAAATATTCCCAACAAAACCTTTGACTGGTACTGCAGAAATATCTCACATTAACAGAGAATTCATGTTCTACAGAAGCGCATTGCATTGAGAAAAAATAAACACGTAAAATTAAAGAAAATTATATATATATCACAGAAATAATCTGGTAGTAATGACTTCCTATCTCATAATCATGACTTAATATCTTGTATCATGATAATATCACTTACTCGTACTACTGACTTACTAGATGTGTGAAAATTTCTTTAAAATTCATTCAGTAGTTTTTACGTGATGTGTGCACAAACAGACAGACAGACAGACAGACAATTCCAAAAACCATCTTGATGTTTTCTATTACTCATCTTACGTGCCATCAAAAATCCACTAATATCTTTAACATACAGACACGCCCCTTACAGTTTTATTGTAATGAAATAGATTTGAGAATCACACTATGAAGTTGTCTTTAACAGACGTGTGGTTATATTAGCAGTATTAGCGGCCGTGTGGACTCACCCTGAGCGAGCATGCTGAACTCGAGGAACAGTGCGATGTGGTACAGCTCCATGGCCTCCTCGGCTCTGCTCATGCTCCCCTTCCCGGCGGCTAAAGCCTGCGCCTCCCCCAGACTGCCGGCCGAAGGGCTGCTCCGCACCACGCGCTCCAGCTCCACCGTGTCCGTGTACATGCAGTGTAGCACCACGCCGGCGTACTTCCGCGGGATGATCGACTCGTTCAGGACGATGCGCGCGGGCGCGGCCTCCTCCTCGGGCGTACGCACGCGCCGCTGCAGCAGGTTCCGGAAGAACGGCGAGCGCGCCGAGAGCACGGCCTTGTGGGCCTTCAGCTCCTCGTCCTCTCCGCTCATGTCCGTTCCGAATGGCTCGTCCGGCTCGGCGTCGGCGGAGAAGCAGAGCACCGAGTCGTAGTAGCACATCCTCTGGTACAGCTCGCGCATGTCCGTCTCCAGTGAGCTGGGCGCGCCGAACTCCTCGCTGAGCCTCAGGAGGACGTCTACGTTGTGCAGGCGGGCGTCTTCCGCCCCCAGCTCGCCGGTGTACAGGTAACGCAGCAGCGCCGAGAACATGGAGGTGTCCATCCCCGCCGTGCCGACCTCCAGGAACAGCTGGGTGCTGAACCCGGGCGACGAGGACAGCAGAGTCCTGAAGAAGGGACAACGCGTGGCGAGGACGGCTCGGTGAGCGGGGAAGCGCGTGTCCTGGAAGATGAGCTCCACGTCTGTGCAGTATTTGTGCTGGTAAAGGGAGGCCAGGTCCTGGGGCAGGGTACGAGCCTCGGGGCGGGCCAGACACGCCTGCACGCTGAGCTCCTTCAGCGCCGCCGTGCCCTCGTACTCCTCCACTAGGGCGGCGACGTCGCGGACGTCCCAGCCTGAAAGCAGATCTCTCATGTGGCGCGCGTGGTCGGCCGAGCGGCTCGCTTTACGCCGCTTAATGAAGCGTCTCTTCAGCGTCGCCAGGCTGGAGCTCTTCTTCTTCTTGTCCTGAGGCTTCTCGGGGCAGTGCTCCAGGCTGTAGAGCTTCGACTCCACTCCATAAGCCTGGGGTACATAGGATGTGCCTGTACACACACACACACACACACACACACACACACACACACACAAATTTGCATTTAAATGCAAAGTGAACAAACTGTGCAGTCGGTGCTCTATAGATGTCTAAGCTATATAAGTTAATTTGAATTCATATTAATATTAATGATAAAGTATTCTTAAATACAGTTATTTAAAGGAAAAAAAAGGTGTCGGAGCCACCCGCCGCGCCGAGGATGAGTCACGCGTTGGTGTTTAGTGATTAATAACGCTTGTGACACTATGAACAACTGTTGTGCTCAGCCATGTGCTCATATCTCTGACACGTTATCTATCTGTTACACGTGAGCGTGAAATTCGTTAATCATCACGTTCTAAAAATAATAGCACCACCACAACAAGATCTGACCATCAGCTAGAAGGTGCCGTGTCTCAACATCAAACTCCTCATTATACGAAGCAGGTCATTGTACCGGATTTGAAAACGGGTCAAACCCAATCCGGTCTGATCCAGATCCACAGTTTCGGATCACTCCTGGCTCTGATACTGAAGCAGGAGACCCGAGCGACTTCGGGAGGTCGTGACTTTGGTTTCAGTCGCGGTGCGAACATGACTGAGTGCGAGCCGGCGGCAGAGACGTGATACACGGCCGGGCCGTGATTCCGTCTGTGGGGTGAACCTCAGCACTCCCAAACGGCTCAATTACACCACGCTGCCCTCTGGGACGAGCGCAGCTTCGTCATCTCAGCACGACGGACGTATTACAGCGATGCGATTAAACCTTTTAAAGCGTGATTAGTACCACATTAAACCTGCATTCTGGGAACTTCTGATCAACGTCTTCTCAAACTCGGACTGTGCGAGACGAAACCGCTTACCATTAACAGAACACAGAGTTACTGTTCAAAGGTACAGTTTCAAATCTTGATCTAATAAAATAACACTTTCAGAGTGTCACACTGAGGCCTCTAAAATATCAGGACATTCATTATCAAAAACATTAATTATGCCCTTTTCATTCAAATCAAATCCAGGTTCGCTGGTATCGGCAAATACAGAATCGGTGCGTTCCTGAACCACAATGAATCAGAACGGACTCTAACAGGTATTACTTAACATTAAATAAATGCCTTATAAATTAAATTAAATCAGAACAGATTCAGAGGCATCGTCAAACACTGACTCATGAATCGATTAGACAGATTCAGCGGAAACGTCAAACACCGCATCTATTCCTTAAGAATTAAATAAAATTGTAAAAGATTCATTAGTATCGTGTCAAACAGTGAATCACTGCCTTATGAATCAAAACAGATTCAGTGATATTGTGTCAAGCTTTATGAATCAAATCACAGCAGATGTAATCAGTCAACAGCAGAAGTATATCGTCAAACACTGAATCATTGCTTTATACAGTAAATCAAAATAAATATTAACAGACTCGGTGGAATCATCAAACACTGAATCGTTACCTTAGGAAATGAATCGACTCATAACAGGTTCAGTCGACTCTCTAAACTCAGCTGAATCGACTCAAATGGATCAGTCAAATCAACAAATACTACCTCATGACCTGAATCAACTCGTATTAAACACTGAATCGTTACCCTATAAACTGAACCGATTCGTAACAGATTCAATGGAATCAGTGAAACTGAATCATTACCTTATTAATAAACTCTCAAACACATTCAACACCATCATTACATTATGAATTTAACCAATTCGTAACAGATTCAGTCAAATCATTAAATCTGAATCATTATCTTAAGAAAAGAAACAACTCATAACAGACTCAGTCGAATCATCTAACACTGAACTCACCTTATGAACTAAATCAAACGATATCAGGCTCAGTGTTATCGTCAATCACAGAATCACTTCTTTATGAATCGTATCAAACATGCCATGCAGAGCGAGTGTAAGTGTGTTAGAAACAGTAAAGTGACGAGGCGTTACCTATGAAGGTCTGCTGGGTTGGTGAGTGTCCCCCGAATCGAGGGGAACACGAGTGAGGATAGCTGGAGGCATTGACCCCCATCGTCTTCCTCTTCCTCCTCCTCTTATTGACGTGCGCGGCTGGTGCCAACCATTCCGCTCCGGTGGGAACGCTCCGCCCGGCTCACAGCCTCACCCGCACAGGCCCGAGGAGACGAGGAGACACCGGAGCGCCGTCGGCCATTCCTCTGTGTGTGTGTGAGAGAGAGAGAGAGAGAGAGAGAGAGAGAGAGAGAGAGAGAGAGAGATGAAATTCCAGTAGAAATGCTCCACCTTACAGTCCCATCATTTTCACACCGGTAGGAGGAACAACGTCTCACACACACACACACCACGGCATTATTGTAATACAAGAGCATGCTTCTGTATGTTTATTCCTCTTATAACGCACAACTGCAATTTTTAAAAAGCTCTAACTCACATTACAGATGGTATGAACAGTCACTTTCTCAGTTTTTTTCCCCTCTAAAAGTTAATAGGATACAAAAAGCAACGTCTCGCTACAGGATACTTCACTTTATCAGAGATCCATTTACAGAGAGAGAGAGAGAGAGAATATCCAACCTGAAAATTATCACCGACACCATAATGTGCTCTACTCTTTCCCAGAAATACCTGATCTTTTTTTTTTTTTCACTCGAACTGGCAGCGAGCGGTAAGCCGTCACCTCGGTGCCAAGACATTTCTCTCAGCTTGCTGTTCCAGAGAAACGGCGTGTGAAGAGCTGCTGCTCCGTCCTGATATTTTTAGGCTATGCTTCATTTTAGTGTGCGATCTGGAGCAGACAGAAACATCTCAACCCGATTGTGATATCCAGAGGAGAGGAAGTAAAAAAAAAAAAAAAAGAAAGAAAAATCACACAACACTTTCTTGAATAAATGAATGAATAAATAGACAACTCGACTTTCTCATGGCAACTACAGAGGGATAACGGATTCGAGGATAATCACACGGAAATCCGGAGCACTCCCCACGATGTGCAAGGGGTTATACGGTCAATATCACACTCGAGAGATGAGGAGTGCGGAGGACAAGGGCGGAGCTGCACCGCCTTCTAGTCCTGTTGGGAAATTTTGGAATTACACTGAAACGCCACCATGACGACGTTTCTATGAGGGACAGAACATTAGGGAGCAAAAAAAAAAAAGTTATGCCAATGCTAAGAGGAACGTGACTCCTAAAAGTAGACGGTAGAATTGAAAAGTCATAATTACGCTCGTTAACAGGTCAATAAAAACTTCTTCAAAGATCTCAAGCAGAAAGTTTGTTCATTTTCCCAAAACCTCAACCACTTCCAAGCAGGAATTAAAGGCAGGGAAATATCAGACATCTCAAAAAATGCAGCTGTTTATCATTCCAGATTCATATCTCCACTGATGTTTTTTTTCCCTCTGAGAAAATAACGAGGACTTTTTGAGAGAGAAAGAACTCATAGATAGCGATGTACCACGATGTTAAAATAATCAGGTCTGAAAATCTGACCGCACCTTTTTATGCCGCAATAAACAAACAAACCGGATGGATGAACAAGTTTACATGCAGCGTGACCTGAAATATGGGCGGCGGCACCGCGCACTCCCCTCCACCACCACCACCACCCATCCAACCCCCCGCGCGTTCCTAAAACCCGACACACTGGGCCGCATTGTTTTGTCGGACGCCCCAAAGGGCCCTGGGGGTTCTCGGGTTACCCGTGCTCATTTGTGGACCCAGGCCTCCTGCTGAGACGCCACAAAGACTCGCAGGCTCCGGTTACAGTCCCAGTCACAACAGCGACGAGTCCTGCGTCCGTGTTTTGACCGCTTTCCCCCTGCACGCGGCGTCTCGACATCAAAGACCCTGACCGCTAACGGAAAGAAGAACAAACTGCTTCACGTCAGCACTACGGGGGAGGACACTCACTGACGACTGGAACGGATTTAGGAAGAGGAGAAAAAAGAAAGAGTAGCTGCTATTTGTATGCAGGTGGAATTAAGAATGTGGTTGTTGTAAATATAGTAGCTGACTACCTGACTACTGGTGCACACACACACACACACACACACACACACACACACACACACACATTCACGGCTACAGAAACTTGAAGGTATCTGAGTAAGGACAAACCAGTCCATAAAAGATGTTTTAGAGAAGAAAAAGCAGGATAGCTACAAATACGTTAGCAGTGATGAAGAAATGTTAATGAAACAAACAGGAAGCAAAAAACCTCAAAAAGCCTTGAGATGACGTTAAAGAATGTTAGTGTTCGTTTGAGTCGGTTCTCTGCATGAGCGGAAAAGAAAAAAGAGAAAAGTGTTGCTTTGGAAAAGACGAGCCGTTTACAGATTGATTCAGACTGTACAAATACACAATAAATAAAAACAACATTTATGACGCGTGATACCTAGGGTTGGGTATACGGCACCGGTACCTGTATAACCGGTATGTACCGGACCGAAACAGAACTTGAATTTCGATGCCTCATTTCGGTGCCACTTAAAAGCCTGAACTGTCGATTAATATATTTGTTCTCTGGGGCTGTGATGATGGCACAGTTGTAATAAGCATTAGATTCATCAACACACATGATCGCTAGTAACATTTAAATACTGCATTCATGGGGTGTCAGAAATGATCGGGAAAATTAATTATTTCCTTAATTAGAAAAATCTTGAGGACTTCGGAAAGCTTTGATAATACAAATCCAAAACATTGTTGTGATAATGTTACCGTACATTTTATTTTTGTAGATTAAACATTTATTAGATTAGATAAAAAAAATTCAAAGCACAAATCATCAGGAAATGAGACCATCCGAGATGCGCGTGAACGCAGCCACTAACGTTACACTCGGTCTGACGGCAGCAGGTGATCTACCGCTATCTTAACTTGCTAAATTAAACAACTTTCGTTAAAATGCCTAAAACTAAACGGTCAAAAGTGTGGCTGTATTTCACAAGAAAGGATTCCGACACTGCGACGTGCAGCAAATGTTTTATAGCAGTTGCGTGTAAAGGGGGAAACACGTCAAATCTAATGAAACATTTGTGGGCACACGGAATAAAGTTAAAAGCAGAGGGACGCGCCGTGTGTGACAGCTTACAGACAACAGCTGGCACTATCGGTGTGGACGACCCCAGACCCAGTCATACCAACCGTAGCAAAAAGGAGTCCAGCGATTATGATGACGACAGCAGCCTTTCCGCAGGTTAGCAGTCGGCTAATGTAATGTTAATTGGAAATGCAAATCTTGCATTCATGCTAACAAATGGTCAAACGATTTGTAAAATACTAATGTAACATGGATTCTGTTTATAATTATGGCTTTCCTGCTAGTACTTAAAACTTTTAATATATTGTTCAGGTTTAAGCATTCAATTTTTTGTCCAATAAAAATGTATTCTTGAGTCATCCACCATCATTTTGTGGCTTTTGCAAAGTATCGCTTCAGGCACCGTTTTGGCTCCGGTACCGGTTTAAAAGTATCGATTTGGCAACAGTATCGAAAAAACCCCAAATGATACGTGATCCCTAGTGATACGGTTATTGTCTTGGCCTTGCATGTTTGTCTATAAAAATTTTTTTTTGAAAATTGTTTTGTGCATTGTTTTGTACTTTTAGTACGCTAATTAGGCCCATCCTCCCTGAGATCACATGACCTTATTATAAGTTTCTTCAAAACAACTATCAACTTTTTTCTTCAAGTAAAAAATCTTTGGGTTTCGATTTGTGCATTTTGTTTGTTTTTAAGCCTTGTCACATGACTGTTGCGTTTCCATACTCATTAGCATCTGCCAAAGATGGGCGTGTCCACCAATAAATCAGCCTGCGTCTAGGTTCAGTTATATTCAATGTTTATATGACACATTGTATTTGCTCTAGTGACTATTTTTTATTTATTTTATTATTCTTTAACACACATGCTTTACACAATCTTTAAACAATCAACAACACCACTGTTTACTCAGCATTTCAGTGTTTATTTGGTTTCTTTAATACTTTGAAGACTTTCATTGCTCCTGAATCGAAATTCTCAATCCTTGAAAGTCAAACTGAATCAACAGTCTGAATGAACCTTCGCAGCCAGGCGGCTCCACAAATCCTGATTAATAATTATAATCAATCTGTCATTAAATACAAGATGGAAAACAACGCTTTTAAACCAACTGTACTGAAATTCCCGGTCTGCGCTATCAGCTGCCAAAATCAAGCCGAGCCATCTGGTAATTTCCAGCTCGCTTATTACTGCTATATATTACTGACAGAGTCGAAATCTGGACTCGCACATGTGCTAGGGATGAATCCAACTCGCATAAAACAAAAACAAAACAAAAAGAAAAAATTAGAGCTAATCAGGGCGCAGCAGTAATGAGGCTGATGTAATTAACACGAGGACGGAAAGGTTAATAGTTGTGGAGATGTTCGGCAAATAGAGCTGGAGATACAGCGTAAAAGAAACTCGGCTGTTTTTTTTTGTTTGTTTGTTTTTTTTTACACCGCATAGTTGCGCTTACGTTCGACCCTTGTTCTCTCATACTAATAATGAACCGGATTCAGGGATCTGCTGCGCAGTACATTGGGTTTAATCTCACACCCTCACTGGCTGTCTCACACAGAGTAAGGAAGCGCATGAACACAGTGTGATTGACGTATTTTGCACTAAAATTGCGTGTGTGTGTGTGTGTGTGTTCAGCTCCAAATCCCCCTTCTCTGAGGAACAGATGTCAGAATATTTCCAGTCTAAAATAAGCTGAATGGCTTCTGAACTTCCCGTTTTTTTTTTTTCTTTAATGACACACACACACACACACACACACACACACACACACACACACACACACACACACACACACACACACACACCCCTGGTCTTCGCTGGAAATGCGCTAATGTCTATAAACGAATTTTAAAACAGGAAAACAAAAAAATAAAAAAGGCTTGATACAAAACGACTAATCTTATTTCTTGCTTTTCCCTGTGGGCGGATTATTTTTCCACAAATCACAAGGTTTACGGCATTCTTACAAGATTAAACTCTTCTCTCGGGATATATAAAGAGAAAGAAAATTCCCTTTCCTTGAGGTGGCACCAACACGGGGACTTGATGGAAGAAATAATTTACAGTGCATAACTGGACCACTGATGCTTACAAATATTATTCTAAATACTATTAAAGCTCCCACACACACACACAAACACCTTCTCACAAGACTCTCAGATCTCAGACTGTATTAATACAACTGTACTTCTAACAGAAGTTTCAGAGAAAAAAGAAAAAAAAAAAAACACCTTTCCTGAATTTCGTAAGGTGTCCAACGGTAAGCTGTGCCATCTGTACGAGTCGTGTTCAGCCCAGTTAAACTGCACTAATAATCCCTTATTTCCTGCGAGCAAACAGGCAACCTGCCACCTGTAGACTGCTGGTTATGAAGAAAAAGGAAAAAAAGAAAAAAAAAAAAGACCAAGCAAGGCTAAAGCAAACATTTGGAGCAACATGCCTGAGCGTTGAGCAACACTTCAGCGTGCCAGAAATGATGGGTAAATAAATCATCACCGTACTCACGCCAGCAGAACTGAAAGGAGAGAGATGATTATGAAATATAAACAGTTTCCACACGGGGAGCCGCGCCAATGTCAGCACGGCGCACTCGCTGCGCATTCCTCCGCGCAGGTTAGACTGAAATTTAATCACGATACGGACGAGACGGACGAATCACGCGCAATCAAACTGGGTGTTTTTTGTTTTGTTTTTTTCTTTAGGCAGACACTTTTGAAATAATTATTTAGGACTCGTCATGAAATTATCGGGCTGCAGCAAACTAAACTGAACTGCACATGATAGTGTTAAAGAAAATCACTCACAGTGATTGAATGACCTTTTCCAGACACCTAACAGTGTACGACCTCGGACACCAATCAGATTGAAGGCTTATGAATCAATGAATCGACAGAAGAGTCACTCTCCTCGTCTCAGATGGCCCACGGGTTACAATGATGAGAATGTGATACACAGGTTAGAGGTATGTAGCGCAACAGACTCTCATGATTAAGTGTGTTCCGGCCAGAGTTTTTGGGAGCTGATCCCCAATAACAGAAAGCAAACATTACTTTAAGAAATGAAGGTCAGTCAGTCGGAAAAATTGGGAAAACTTTGAAAGTGTCCAAGTGCAGTCACAAAAACCATCAAGCGCTACAAAGAAACCGGCTCACATGCGGACCGGCACAGGAAAGGAAGACCGAGAGTCGCCTCTGCTGCGGAGGATAAGTTCATCCGAGTCACCAGCCTCAGAAATCGCAGGTTAACAGCAGCTCAGATCAGAGAGCAGGTCAATGCCACACAGAGTTCTAGCAGCAGACACATCTCTAGAACAACTGTTAAGAGGAGACTGTGTGAATCAGGCCTTCATGCTAGAATATCTGCTAGGAAACCACTGCTAAGGACAGGCAACAAGCAGAAGAGACGCGTTTGGGCTAAAGAACACAATAAAGAAAACTCGCTGAATGAGAAGGAAGGGGTGTCCAAACTTTTGGTCTGTACTGTATGTAAAAATAAATTCTTGATGCCGTGCACCGTTACCACATTCAGTGATATCCAGTCCTACGAATGCCTCGCCTCAAGAACTGAAATTGGCATACGAGCGACCAAAATGAGCCGAACCGAACACCGGTTAAATTGCGGGTGCCTCCAGGAGCCGTTCAAAATTTGTTTGCACAAGTGGAAAGCCAAGCAAAGCAAGATTAAAATTTTTTTTTCGCATTTTGTGCAAGATTTAGTGAAGATACACGAGTGCGAGTGTGTGTGTTTGTTTGCGTCATCTTCGTGCATGAATGAAAACCCAAGCAAATTGTTTTTGTGTGTTTTTTTTTTTTTTTGCATTTTGTGCAAGATTTTGTGAAGCACCACGGGTCCCAAGAATGTTAGCAAGAAAGGTAGGAAGAAGAAGAGGGAGCCGCTTTCAGTTTGGTTCTTTAAGCAGCCGGTGCCAAGAGGAATCATAAATTAAGGGTAAATTAGGTTTAATGTCTATTTATTTAATATTTGACTTCATTTACATGTCTTTTTTAAATGTTTTTATATGCAGAAACATGATCACAGAGTTGGAAATTGGAAACGATGAAATTTCACCTTAAGAACTTGTCCGCCGAGGTACTGCTGTATAAATGAGAGTAAAATGGAGTAGTATGTTACAATACATTAATAGTAATAGTGTGTTAGTCACTTGTGTATAAGACCAATAAAAAAAGTCTTTTGGACGTTCTGTTACAGGAAAATAATCCTCTTCAGGCCCACATTATTTTCCTACAGCAGCCTGATACACAGATCAACAGGAAGTGTAGATACGTCCGCCTCTACAGATACATAAACAGACTGAACAAGCTCCTGATAAAGTCTAATTGTCTTGCTTGTTGTGTTTACTCCAGCTACAATCAGTGTAGTAAACATCTATAATCGGCTTAAACCAGCGCCGTGAGAGTTCAGGGTTCAAAACTGTTCGACTTCTGCTCGTCCCCTCTCTTACTGCAGCTTCCTGGACTGACATTGAGGCATCATCTAAAGGTCATGATCAGCTGTCACCACTGACAACACACACACACACACACACTGTTACAGAAAGGTCAATAACAAACCTCTGAAATAGCGCATATGATTTCCTCTGTGTCTAAAGCAGCTCTCGTCCTGAGGAGACATCAGTGTGGTCGTGATGATCACCGGGGCTTTCCCCTGTGTGTAAAACCCACACACTGTCTACTATCAGTACACTGCTTCATATGGTCTCTGTTTCTGTGTGTGCGTGTATTTCAGCTGGCCTTGAGAATCACAAAACACTCGTGTAACACCTCAGCAGAAACACATCAAACACAACACATACAAAATTCAACACTGTGTAAATAACGAGAAACAAACATCGATGATGGAGTAATGGAAGAAAAAAAATGAGACTCTTGGGTGCTGGGCAAACTGGTATCTCATTGTGTACTGGGGGAGGGGGGGGGGTGGGCTTCCTTTTGATCTAACTGGTACCTTCTATACTACTGGGTCAAAAAGGGCTTCCTTGGATGCTGATCTGACTGGTAACTCTGTTATCATTCTCCTTTATCACTGACATAACTGGTACCTCTTGAGCAATTTCTGCAGCAGTGGCTTCCCCTACCTGCTCACCTGGGACATTCTCAAACTGCTGGGGAAGGAATTGGTGGAACAGCAATTTCTTCTCCTACACCTCCTGTTTTAAGCGGTGTATAAATCTGATGGAACTAAATACTGATGATCTGAAGTAAAAATACTTAGGGCCTGTCTGAGCTCCTGCATACAGACTCACTGTGACGATATTCAGGAGCTTGTAGTTATTAGAAAAATAATTAGGACTGTGAGTGCAAGATAAAAAAAAAAGTGTTTGAGGGACAAAGAGATGTGCACTGAACTGAAGAGGTAGGAATAAAGAGCTCTGTGTTACACTGGTATCCTAGTGTGTGTGTTTGAGAAGGAGAGAGACTAATGAGTGTGTATGATTGTATGATCGGCTCTACACTAAAGTACAGAGCGTTAACGCACAAGGAAAAGATGCAACCTTTCAAAGTTTCACTTCTCAAGGTGACGTCAAAGACACTGGAGACTCATTCCATTAAAACAGAAATGATACACAAAGTCTATACACTCCAACAGCAGATAAAGTAGAAAGAAAGGATTCATACAGAGTTGTGTATTTTCCACAACATGATTAGCTTCATTATAAAGTTATTTGCCTCATTAATTAGTCCTCCAGGCTAATAAGCTAACGACGACATCTCCACCTCGGTACCATCGCATTACCAGAAAGAAATTTAAAAAAAAGTCTAATCTGGCAGACGTCCTCATTCTCTCACACCGACGCTGGAGATAAAAGTAGCATCTAACCTTTCATACAAACCTTTCCAAAACATGTGTGCTTTGGGCAAACACGCTTACACAAGCCTTTAGATTACATCTGAACCATCGGAGCAACAAACACAACAGGATGTTGTCTACAGAGTATGGCCTTGTTTCTTTTTTTTTTATTTTTCCCTTTACTTTTCACAAACAGATTGTAATCACGGTCTGGTGAAGAGAGAATCACAGGCCTTGTTCACATCATTTTACAGCAAATACCTTTAGTATTGTTGCTTGCTTTTTTTTTTTCCCTCTACCTTTCATTCCTAATACACTAAGCAATACAGCACACCACACACAGATCACAGTGACACACCTAGGCTAATAAACGTAATCTGTAATGAGTGTGTGAGTAATCAGTATGGATTTGATAAGATGGATGATGGATGATGGAGGAGGAGGAGAAGTCAGGCAAAACTGTAAAGCACACACACTGTGTATACATGGAACACAATGAAACTGCTACCAGTTAGAGCTGGGAAACATGACGACATCATCGATATGCTGAAATACTAACACTATGATCCTGTATCCTGTTTCATTGTCTCAAGGTTTCATACGTTAGATAATCACATTTTTTTATGCTTAAAATCAATTATTGCTTTTTTAAAGTTTTTTTTTATTAATGGACGATCTCAATACGTTTGTGTGAAATATGTAGTGTGAAAAATAAGATTAAAAGTCGCTGCTTGTACAAACTGGTGGATTTCTGATTCTGATTGCTCAGAAGTCATGAGACATCAGAGCAGGTTTATATTCTCACGCGTTAATGTTTCAAGTGATGACTAAATGAAACGTTTGGGGCAACTGTTAATGTGAAGACATTTTGCAAGGACATGTTTATTTAACATTCCTGGAAGGAGTCGCCAGTGTCAGCGTTTTGTAACGGTCCAGAGCAAAGCTTAGTGGGTCGTTTTCACATCAGGACGCCGGGATCGTTTCCGAGAACACACTCGAACCCAATGTCTGGTTCATTTTGATCAGTGAGAACACAATTGCTCAGGACTTGGGAACCGTGCCCGAGTTTGCTGTTCGGTGGTAATGGTGCTCTCGAGAACGATACAGCGTGCACGGGTACTTAAACATGGAAGTAGATGGGACATTGTCACCGAAATCTCAGTGTGCTCATAGCACATGCTGATCTCATCCTCTGACCTACAGATGTAGCTGATGCAGTAGGAAGGTATGCGAGAGCGTCGCTTTTCACTTTTCCCACAAATATCAATAGCACAAAGGTTAACCTCCCATTGTCGTCTTCTCTTGTGTTTAATGACGGCTCACAAACCAAATACTGCCACCTGCTGTACTGGAGCGTGTGAATACAAAAATAATGTGAACACTGCCCAGTGGCAGAGTCGGAAAGACGGAGCAATCATTCCTGGGTTCGATACAAATCCATCGTACCCAATGTGAAAACACTTTCTGACGCAGACTGGCTGGTGTGTTATGAGCAAACGTTCCACAATGTTAAGATTCGACTCGAAAAATGGATAAGTATGAATCGTTGAGATGAAGGGGAATAACATGCACAGGAAATTAATCAGTTTCGGCGTCAAAGCAGTGACGTTGCTTCTTCACAACATCTAGATGTTTATTAATTTCCCATAAAAGCACCACATACGGAGTGTTTTATTCCTTGCGCTAGTTAGAAATGTACCATTATTCAGATTAATATTATCAAGGCTACATTAAGACGACTGAAAAGATGAACATGATGGATAGTGGAGGCGCGATAGAGAAAACGTGGTCCAGATTATTTTCTTTTATACACATCTTTCTTTCCACGCACGGACACAAAATACCCCCTAATGACTGTGTACGAGCTAGGAAAGAAACTCGACAAAATACGTAATACACAAATCATCTTGATGTTCATTTCTATATTAATATTTAATTTCTACAATATATATATATATATATATATATATATATATATATATATATATATATATTTTCCCTAAGCCATTTAACAGCTTCATAAGAGAAGAAGAAGAAAAAAAAAAAGGGTGAACATGTTGTCTAACAGCGAGCAGCGCATTGTGTTGAGTGAGACAGAGTGTAAAAACCTGTAGGTTTCAGGGTCACACCGTCACTGCCAAGAAAATCTAGGGGTTTGAGTGGGAGAGGAGAAAGTTTCTCAATTTTCCCTTCACTCAGCAGTTCGAGGTCGGGGGAGCACGGTGCAGGAAATGAAACACACCTTCGACATGCTTGAGCGACAGAAAACATGCAGAGAGAATTAAATCTTAAACACGATTCACGAGTACAACAACATCATGAGCTACCCAATTAGTTTAATTTAAACTAAACATACCTGATTTAGCAACTTCTTGTTTTGTGGTTGTTATTTTTTTGCTAGACCACAGTAAGGAGTGGGCGGGCAAGGTTTAATTTAGTACTTAAACACAATTCACGCAAATAAAACAAATAAATCAAATCTTTAGCTGAATTTGAATAAATGACAGAGCGCACAGATCATCGATAAAATCTGCTTCTTTGTTATGTTTTGAAATAAATAAATGATGTGTTTCAGCGCTGTATCTAAACACGATCACGGACACACAAGAAGAACTCGAGTATTGTTTGTATGATCAAAAGAAAGATTTTTTAAATTTATAAATAACGAAGAAAAAAAACATTAGACATCACTTAGACCCTGACCTGCATAAAGCACTGAGATAAGATGAATGATACGTTACAAAACGAGTACGCCCTCTTTTCTTTCCGTACACAGGTGAAAATACAACTCGGTACGTTCCGTTATTCCATAAAGATGTTTACATCTTCAGTCTTTCACTTCCTGTGTTAGATTTGTAAAAACCTTGTCGCATCTTGTTGTTTATTAGGGACACACGAGATCTGGCTGATTAAACCGATTGATCGATTTTTGATTCGTTCGCTATGTAGGTCAACTTTCATATCCTCTAAAAAAATAAAAAATAAAAAAATAAAAAACATACCACGGTTTCTCCAGGAAATGCAAATAAAATGGTTCCATTTTGTGCATTTGGAGAGAGTATCACTTCTTCATTTACTTTCGGAGGCGGTTTGGTTCACTACTGCCACCTACTGATCTGTAGCAGATCAGCAGGAAATAACGATAATTGCTTTGTATACGACATTTAAAATATTAACACAGCAATTCAAAGCATGATATATTCTTTTTCCTCCGGATCTTCCCAATTTTACTCCTAATTTTATCCCTAATTAAGGCGTAGCCGATTCCTGCTTCCTCCCGACGGTGCATGAGCAAGCAGTTTGATACGTTTTTTTTTTTTTTTTTCAAACTGCTTGCTCATGCACCATTAGGAGCCGCATAATTCAATCAGAGGATAGCATTATCCGCTGCTTCTGCTAGCTAATTTTTAGTACTTTAAAACCCATAAGAAATAAAGTTGTTTCAGACAAATCAGACTTTAAGCGTCACTGCTATCAAATCAAAATAAAACTCTAATTGAATCAAATACAGTCATCCTTATGATTCGCAGCACTACAACAGACACCGTTAGGAAAAAAAAAGCAGATATCTCTGTATTTAGTCATTAGAGCGCAACAGACATCACGTCATATTAAAACCAATACCATCACAGTGCAAAATAACCACAAACATCTGCACAAGCTTGTTGTGTCTCGAGACGGTTAATAATCTCATAACCATGACCGATAAACAACCACTGATATGACAGAGCTTTGAGTAAGGAGATGACTTCATAATCCAAGCCTCACGCTTTATAAAGCGATACTAAATGCTTTATGGGAAGCTCATCAACGATGTTGATGACCTTTAAACTAATGTGATGGGTCATTTTCCATTTATTACCCTGATTCATAAAGCTTCAGACGCTGTGTGATAAAAGCTTAATGTAATGGCTATGAATGAGTTATGATATTCGTACGTACAGTATGCAGGTACGCTTCAAATACGGTGCTTCTTTGACGAGCTGTGTTCAGTCCTGTTTAATCAGAAGATTATTGTTTTGTGTGTTTGTTTTTTTTTCTCGCTAAAACAAAAGCAGGAACTAGTTAAATTTAGATAAGAACTGATATCAGCGTTCAAAGAATTTAATATAGTAAATGGTAACAATAAACTGTCGTGATGTAAGAGAAATAAAACGCTCCAGGTCACGCTGTTAGAAGAAGCGAATCATCTTCAGTGCAGTAAAACAATGAGCACACTTCTTCATTGTTGCTTATTTTACTATAACAGCACAACACACACAATGTTTCACTTCAGAATGTGACTTCAATTTGGTTTCTCCCATCACAGCAGACCGCACTCAGGCTGGATGAGTTTATATCACAATTAAAGAGCATGTTTAACCGTGTTTACGTCTGCGGTTATAACACTACAATCCTTCCTCCCTGACCAGGCACCGACCACCACCCAGCACTCTCCCTGCCACAGAACACACACCAACAGGAAGGGTGAAGGTCATCGCGTGATTCGTCAGACAAACCACAAGAAAATCAGCTCATATGTTTTCAGACGTAGTGGGAGGAAACCGCTATCTGCCCTCTCCCTCTAACACGATCTCCCTGACTCTCGAGTGTCTCAGTGATTGACAGGGTAGGAGACAGTGAGCACCTCCCACTTTGAGGTCACTGTTTTGGATTCATCTAGATCACGTCAGGGAGAATTAAGCCATCTGTGTATACACTGAGAAAACATGCATGATCATGTGATCCTAGTAATGGTTGAGACCCAACATAATCATATTAATAATGTTTGTACAATATACAATACATCATCATAATTGTATGTAATATGTAATAACATACAACAGCGATGGAGGGGGGAAAAAAAACTTTTCTCTTGAGAAAATAAAAAATTAGTTAATTAATTAAATCGCAGCAGTGTTTGACTGATGGTTCTTATGGTCAGTCACCTAGTAACCAGTGTAAGGATCTATATACTGACGAAAACTCACTCTGGATGAGATGCCTAAACGTAAATGATTTTACACAGTAACTCCACCCAAATTCCCAACTGGCCGAAGTTCACATTATATTTGCTCACTTATCATATTACAGCCAAAAGAAGAAGAGAACAGTCAAGTGAACCTTAGCATTATACCTAATATTATTGACGTTTCTGAAAAAAACATTTTTTTTTAAGACCAATACTCTTGAAAATGGCCTTAATGATTTGTGGAAGGAGTCTCCACTCTGCTTCATGAGAGCACTGCAGTGTAGAGCACTGCTATAAAAACTCTTAAAACTGTTAAACTGATGGTGTGTGTAAGAGGAATAAAACACTCCAGGATATGCCGTGTCTTTATGGATGTTTCAAACATTAGGACCATTGGAATCATTCATTTCTGAGCCCAAAGTCTGATTCATTTTCACCAGTGAGAACACAATGGTTTCACGCTTGGGAACAGTGCCCGAGTCTGTTGGAAGAGGTGGTCTCAATAATGATACAGCGCACTCGGGCACGGATCAAATCAGACATAGAAGCCGATCGTACCCGAGCATGGAAGTAGACACGACATCATCAGTGCCGTCTGTCTCCTCAGTGGCGAAATCAAAATGTGCAAGTAGTACAGTACTGATACAATACGAAGGCACGCGCTTGACTGAAATATTTGTAATACGTGTAGTACTAAAGGTCAACATTCCCGTTCTCGTCTTCTCTTCTGTTAAATGGCCACCTTCCGTATCAGAGAGTGTGAATACACAAGTGTACCAGAGTACGAAGAGCAAAAATAACATGAACACCGGCAAACAGGGGAATAGGGAGAGGTGGAAATGGTTCCAGGACTCAGTATTAATCAGTCGTGACTAATGTGAAAATGAAGGAAGTGTGAAGGAGGGTTACTTTCCTGTAACTGCACCACACACACACGTTTATTCCTCAACAATCATACTTAACGGTTTACAATCAAAACTATTGATATAAAAATATTTACTAAGTAGAATTAGTACCGGTCATTGATTGTGGAAATAGTTAAAAGATTAAAGCTAAAAATAACATGATCAGATTTAATGCAATCAGTGATGATCTTATTTCAGGTTGAAGCCTGTGTACTTTCTTTCTGTCTGTCTGTCTTTCAGCATGGGAGAAAACTCTGTCTAACTTATTAATACAAAGAAATCACATTCTGTAAGGCTGAGTATCTTAAGCCTTGTTTACACTAAGTTGTACTTCTTTCATCGTCAGCCAAATACACTCCCTGTTCAGTAATCACAGATGAGAAATGGAAAACGTCGATCAGATAAAGATGAAGTTTCGTCCTAAAACGACTCCAGCGTGATAAAATTCACTTATACCACTTCAGCGCTGTTATTTCAGACAAAGTGAGAATATGAACTAATCCCAGTAAAAACATTCACTTTATCTTTTCTCATTAATATCTATTGGTGCAGGTGTTTGTTTACAACAAACAGTAGCGCATTAGTAGCTTATTTTAAAGTAGATTATTAAATCCCACACGTAACTGTTCAGAACATCACTTTTACTCCACATTTTGATTTCACTTATGGTGCAGATTAAACTTCCGGCAGAGATCTAATTACTGCAAAAGTCTCATTAAATTCTAGACAGACAGTTTTTATGTGATGTTGTGACACAATCTGACAGACGGATAAACAGACAGATTTTTTTTTCTTCTGTTTTTCAGAGACTGGTTTCAGTTCCTCCAATGTATGAAATGTAAAGATATCACTGAAAGAGCGAGTTCTGACGAACACACAGACAAAACCTCTCTTTTATTTATATAGATCACAACACACACGTGACTTGTCTAACCTGGATTAATGCACTTGTGTGTTGGTTCAGGTTTATTCCTAGTTAAACACACTATTAAAACACAAATTATACATTTTCTTTCTAAAATCACCCTTCACTACCTACATCCAGGACATATCACAAACTACAATAAATGTGAGTTTTCCTCATTATTACTGATATTAAACGCTTTGCATCGGGGCTAAAACTAAACCCTAAGCATTAGAAGTCTCACACTTACCCATAAATCTGTAAACACGCGGCTAATCCAGAATTAGCATGCGATGTCAGTGTTTATGTCGAGGCGGTTTGCTAGCTCGGAAGTTAGCCATCTAGCTGGCACACTTCCCCGGGCGAACACTCTTTACTCACTCCTGAGTAACCAGGTTTAGCAAAGGTTAACTAGTGATCACGTGACCGTGCGTGTGTGTGTGTGTGTGTGGACGAAAACAAGACGCTAGCGAGTTAGCCCTGCGCTCGAGCGCAGCCTTGAGTTACTCACCTCAGAGCGAGGAGGAATAAAATCCCTTCTTCTTCTTCAACTTCAACTTCTTAAATCCTCAGATAACCAGCGGTAGATTTTATTAATCCGTAAACTGAACACTGGGGTACTTTTTCTCCCCCCCCCTCCCCTCAGTTAGCTAGCTAGCTTCGTCGTCACCAGCTCCGAGACTCTGATCTAGCGCGCGAGCCGCCTGACTAAACACACACACACACTTGACTTGAAACTTCTCTCCCGTCTTCTCTCCGTCACTTTCCCCGGTGTTTGTCTCACTCCCGGTGCTTTAAACCCGCCCGCTAAGGCGGACTGTGGAAAGTGTTCACAGATACACGGAGCTACACCGTTAGCCTAGCTTTCCCCTCATCCCTCCTCCTCCTCCTCCTCCTCCCCTCTGCGTGTCGCGCGCAGCTGACTGGCTGCTCGAGCGCCTGAGCGCGCGCACGCTGCCGCATATACGCTGTATGCTGGAACGACAGAGACACAATTCACCAGGCATTTAAACCAAACTAACCGGGACAAAATTCACCATCAACATTACAAGACTGTACAAGGCAAAGTATATACAGCGGTGCCTCGGCATACGAACATATGGGCATATACAGGTACAGCGGAGCTGGCAGCCCAACCCGGTGAAGAATACTAAATATATATACTAAATATATATATACTATATATATATATATATATATATATATATATATATATATATATATACACACACAGTATACACACATCAACTCTGGAACGGATTAAAATTCATATGCCGAGGTACCGCTGTATTCACCTTTTGCTATGCATGTCACGGGCTCTACTCAACAGGAAGTCAGTTATTTTGGGTCGCTTGCAAAATGCAGCCAATAGATTTTGATATATTCCTTCTAGGGGATTTATACAATCACCACCAAACCAGGCCTTTGTGATCGCACGACACTGAAGATGCAAAATTGCGAAGGGTTTTTTGATATCTCAAACAGTTCAGCCACGACAATGCCGTAAACTTGATGAAAAGTGGCACATAACTTCCTTGATGACGTCATATTGAGTGACATCATAGTGTGATGCTTTTTTTTTTTTTTTTTTTTTGCAGCATCCGGGCTTTTTAAAGGACTTAACATAAAATTTCCCCTATTCTAAAATCATGTTATAATGTTATTGGTATTTCCCTTTTAAATGCATGAGGCCACTGTGCCCACTGTTTTCCTGGTGCGGCCGGACAATGATGACGCAAGTGCTTGGGCCCAATCATTAGTTTTATTACATGTTTTGTACAATTGTTTTTAATTAATTAATTTGATAATTACTAATTGTTTTTTTTTTGTTTGTTTGTTTTTTACATTTGTGTGCATTGCTAAGCTATACACCTCACAAGGTAAACCATAAATGTGAACAAATGATAAAATTATATATTTTTATGTGATGGTGTGTAAACTTTTGAATACTACCTATATGTGGTGTAGACCATAAAAAAACAGCCTTTCAAATATATTCTATAAATATATAATATTCTATATTTCACTATGTTTGTCTAGTTTTTACTGTTGACTTTATTTATTCTTTATTTTGTTTTTTTGCATTTATAGAAAATTGAGACATGCAAATTAATGCAAATTCGCAAATGGTGAATAATTCGCAAAATGAAAAAAAATGCAAATAGGTTGTTATTTATTATATTCTATTCACACTCTATTATTTCTTTCTGTATCTCCTTAAAGATGGACAATCAATCCATACGTTACTTTGAATGGCTGAAACAGAAAGAAAGAAAAACAAAATTTAATTACTACATAATTATCTCCATTTACTCCATTATTAAATTTATAATTGGATTTATTTAAAATAGTACAATTGTCATACTTCACCTCTCTCTCTCTCTCTCTCTCTCTCTCTCTCTCTGTCTCTTTCTCTATTCTATTCTATTTACACTATTCAATTTTTCTTTTTGGTAATATGAATGACCACATTTGTCATGAGAGAGGGCCCCCATGTGGTGATAAAGAGTAATGCAGGCTGATTTTGGAATTCGATTTACAGTTCATAAGAGAGTCGACTCTTTATTGTAGGTATAACATCAACATTAAACTGCTATTTGTTTTTGTAGGGATATATAAAATATCAATACAATATTAAATGCTAAATCATTTCACTACTCTTATGAAGATTTGTATTTGATCGAGTTTGGCTTTGATTTATAAAAGTAAACATCCATTTAGGAGCCTCTGGTGATCATTGTATTTATTCCCAGTTTATGACTGTGGTAGGACCGCCGGTCAACTTTCACACACATTCACACACTACGTGGACTGGACTGTGAGAGAAAACCAGAATACCCGGAGGAAACCCAACAAACACTGGGGGAACATGAAAACTCCATGTCTACACAGACCCCAAGGTGGGAATCGAACCCGGACCCTGGAGGTGCGAGCGAAGTGCTGCCAAGTTTAGACATAAACATGCATAAACTAGGTATTTTATTTTCGTGTATTTTTCTGTCTTGTGTTTCAGTTCAATGAAAATGATTCATGGTGACTCGAATTCTCAGAATCAGAATTGAATACAGAGTCGTCTCTGAAGATGAGCGGTACGAGCAATGAGAGAGCTTTCCTGTGTTCGTGATAATACAGTAGATCTACAGACCTCAGACTCGGTACATCCTGTTTGTGTTTTTGTGTAAATCTCCAGAGGTTAGTAAGGACTTGCTTGTTCAATACAGTGCCAATTATGTAGATGTTTGTAAATAGTTTGTTTAGTGTGAATTACTTTTTAGTGCTGCTTCATAATAATGCATTAAATAAAGATATTGTAGGTGGTTTTTCATGGTTAAATGGTTACATTTACATGCAAATCTAGTGTCTACATTTAATATAATTTTAATTAATTGTGATCATTTATTGGTTCACATTTTAAAAAAAAAGCCATATATTAAAAAAAAAAAAAAAAGAAAACAGTAAAAACGTATTAATCAAGGCGAATTTAGGTTTTCCCTAAAACACCCTAGATAAACATTTGATCGTGTTTTATCCTCCCTAATCGCAGCCTAAAGGGCACTTTATCATATTTTTATCTGCCCAAGTGGCACCTTTGAGAGCTCTTTGCCATGTTCTATCTACCTTAAAGTTGTGGCACCCTAGAAAGCATTTTATCAGGTTTTATTTGCCTTAGTGGCACCCTAAAGGGCACTTTAAAATAAAACTTTTTAAACTGCCATTATTTGTATTCATCGGGCTTAAATGAGGTTTTCATTCAGTATGTCTGTGCTAAATGAGTTACACTGGCACATTATATAACTTAATATAATAATATAATACGTACAACTTAATGTTATTCTTACATTACACTGTACGTTCTATGCTGAAATCTTAGAATAAATGAGAAACGTTACACATATAAATGACATGGTTAAAGCTGCTCACATGGGCCCTTTCACACTCGTGCACACCCCCAACCACCCCATAACCTCCCCAACACACACACCCTCAGGAGATCAGGAGATTATCAGCAGGCGAATGTTGTCTGTCTGACACAATCAAGCACAGGCCTGCCTGTCTAATGTCCTCTGTAATGAATTAACACAGACCCAACCCCCCCTCCCCTCCACCACACACACACAGACGAGATAAAGCACTGCTATCTCCCCTCGGGGATCTTTTCCGCTCCTTTAATCTCGCCCGTTTGCTCAGATCATTAGGACAGCATTGTGTACCTGATGGCCGTCAACACACGCGCAGGTGTTTCTCTGTTCAGTGTCACACAGCGTTCACACACACCCGGCAGCTCCTGTCTCACCGCAGCTGCTCAGACCACATGGAAAAAAAGAGACTTGAGGCAGACAGAATTATTGACACCCAAGATGGCGCTTACATTTTTTTAATATAAGGGATGTAAAGGCAAACTACAGGGCAATTAGTCATGTTTTATCGTTACCATGAGACACTCTATAGAGGGCAGATTGTTACATTGTATCTACCATAGTGGCACATACAGTATAGGGGATTTCATCATGTTTTATGTACCATGGGATACTCTGAAAGGCATTATCATTATCATGCTTAATCTATAATAGTGACACCTAGTGGACACTTAATACATGCTGTCCACTGTAGTGCCACTGTATGTATAGGATGTTTAATTGTGTGTTTATGTACCGTTCTGGCATCCTTTAGGGCACTTTATTATGTTTCGTTTACCATTGTCAAATCCTAAAGGGCACTTTATCTTCTTTTATCTACCCCTCAGCCACATTAGATGTTTTTTTTGTTTTTTTGTTTTCATTTCATTATAATTTCTTTATCTGCCCTGGTGCCCCACAAGAGCACTTTATCATGCTTTATGTACCATCCCATAGTGGCACCTTCAAGGGCACTATACTATGCTTTATCTACCACACCATGGTGTCGGATTAAAGAGTGCTTTTTCGACCCAAATACCACCCTAGAGGGCACTTTATCACGTTTCATCTTCCATAGTGGCACCTTACAGGGCATTTTATCACGGTTTAAACACCCTACTGGCACCCTAGAAGGCACTTTATCATTTTTTTTTTAATCTGCCCTAATGCCCCACAAAGGCACTTTACTGTATCTTTATCTACCACTGTGGCACCTTAGAGGACACTTCATCATGTTATATCTGTCATATCATAGTTGCACCTTAGGGGGCATCACATTTTAAACACCCTAGTGGAATCCTATGGGGCACGTACTGTACTTTATCTTCTTTTATCTACCCTGTTGGCCGACTAGAGGGTACTTTATGATTTTTTTTTTTTTTTTTTTTTTAAATCTGCCCTATGATTCCCAGTGTTGCATTTTAACACCCATGGCCACCCCTGAGGGGCATTTAATCATCTTATCTACCATAGTGGCAGCCTAAAGGGCACATTAGCTTATTTTGCCAAAATGACACTCTAGAAAGCATTTTATTATATTTTTTTTTATCGCACATTGGCACCCTAGAGGACGCTCTTTATAAAATTTTAAAATTTATTTTCCATAATGGCGATCTAGAAGGCATTGCTTGTTGCATGGCGGCACCACAGAGGACGCTTTATGTGAACATTCTTCCACATGTAATGGCGCCCTACAGAGTCATCAATCACTTGTTATCCATTGTCGTGGCGCAGGGATGGAAATGTCTCCGGTTCTTTTGGTGAAATCTTCATCATGCCTTTTTTTTCTTCTTCTCCACACATTGTTCTGAAGAGTGGCTGTAATTCTGGAGTTAAGTATCCACTAGGGATGTTTTGTACAGTCTCATGCACTCACTGAACCCTGTCGCAAGGGGTTCCACCCTACACATCACTCTTGGATCCGGGATTGATTTATTTATTTATTTATTTATTTATTTATTTATTAATTTTGTTAAGATCATCTGTGGAACCCTGAGAGAGTCTTCTGCGAGCTTTAAGAATATGAGAAGACCACGTCTCACGTATACCGATAAATTAATTCATATTATTTGCTTTCATTTGTTTGTACATTGACTTAATCCATGAAAATGACCTTTAGTGCCTCGTCTTGTATCCCCAAAAAATGTACAAGTGTGTATGGACATGTGTGCAGATGTTTACTTTTATATTTGTCATGCACTTACTGTACAACAATTCTTATAAGCGACCAAACCTCTTTGTCTCTGTCTCCCAGTCTGTCTCTCTGTCTGTCCCTCTTTTCTCATTACTGCTGCTACCTGATGCTTCGACATGTCTGTTATCTCATGTGAAAATGAATAAATAAAGTTCTAAGAGGAAAAACAAAATCAACTTAGCAAACAAACTAGCAAGTGAGCATCAATGAACCCACGGCATCATCAATCTTGAAAAAAATAATTGTTCATTGCTCGGAAGATTCAAACACTTCATTTATCTACTGGACAAGATTGCCATGACACCAGTGATTTAACAGCGCCTGGTCCTGACCCTATCACACAAAGCTGTGTTTAAACCCTCTGTAAGAACTGGAGAAGTTTGGACAGACTCCGCCCTCAGTGTGGGCCGGGTTTGGGTCGCATCCTGGACCGTTTATCAGGACGGCCTCGTTCATTCATCAGCACTGGAGAGGAGAGACCCAGGGGTTGCACACAGCAACTCTCTCTCTCTCTCTCTCTCTCTCTCTCTCTCTCTCTCTCTCTCTCTCCTACTCTCTCTCTCTCTACTCTACTCTCAACATGTTGCCGGCTCTGAGCAGAACCTGCAGAACCATGCAGCTCAGCAACCTCAGCTGGTCCAGGATCGTCCTGCAGAACCGCAGCAGCAGCATTTACAGTAAACCGGCCAAGACCAAGATCGGACCCGGGGTGAGTCTGTAAACTCTTCAAGATTTAATCACAGTTTAGTTCTGACTACTGAACAGTCAAGTCAGTCCAAAGATAATGAAAATAAATAAATAAATAAAACATTTACTTTTCATAATGAGTGTTTATCTAAAAGATATATAATTTCATAGAAAGAACTTATTAAGAAATGATTGATTTCAATGCACAAGTTTTGTGCTTGTTTTATCCCTGATGTTGGCATTTGGATTTTATAAAACACTCAAAAAACAAAACAAAAAAAAAGAAAGAAAGAAAGAAATAATGATTTTGACCCCATGAAAGTTTTACATATAAATATATGTCTCATGTATGAAGAAACAATTAATTTCATAATGTACTTAATTCTGTTTAATTCATTTAACCGAAACATTATTTACCGTTATTTATTTATTTTTAACTTCAGTTGAAATGTTGTGCTTAATTTATGCACAGTATATTAATAAGTACGTTTTTTCAGTGTCACTGGACTCAAATGCAGTCCAATAAAAATGAGATCAAATCAAAAATAGTAAATCAATCAAATAATAATTACTCTATTATACATTTCTGTATGTGTTTAAAATTGTTCCTCGAAATGCAAATGGCTTTGATAAACAGTTATGTGACCAATTCATAGATATTTGGATTAAGTCCCATACCAAACTGAAAACCAAACAAAAGGAAGGTGTTTATAGTAACCCAGTGTAAAGATCTCTCTAATGATTGAAACCTCAAAGCATTCAGAGCACCAAGTCTGCCCAATGCCTGAATGTAGAGTAAATGTAACCGTGAATGTGGATGTGAATGACCCGCGTCAGATCATAGGACAGATCATTTGTTATTGCATGTGTTTATTCAATTTTTTATTCTTTAAGGATCAAGTTAAAGTAAGAAAGTAAGAATAATGTATGAGTGAGATAGAAAAAAAAAATCATTTTAGGGGGGAAAAAAAGGTTTAAAATGGTAAGGTTACCCTGGATGGCTTTAATCGTTCAACTTAATAAATACTAAAAATATGCAAATTGCTTACATTTGTTTCCTGTTAAATTGCCAGTAGCACTAATAATTATAATAAATATGCAAAATAATATCATTAACCATATAACATTGGATCATAATAAACTGGGTCTGCTTTTTAAAACTGAATAGAGTCACACGTTCAGCACAGAATTTACCTGATTGCTGTCCTGTCTGACCTTGGACTAATCCCCAGGACTGAGACGCTCAAGCTCAAGAGTAAAGCTTTAGTCCTGAGGGTCAGAGGATCAGCAGAAACACTCAGCACTGAGTCCCTGGGAACAAACAAACTTTCATCTCATCAGCACACCTGTAACATCCTCAGGTCATTAACATCACGGAAGAAGAACGTAGAAATGAACATCTGGATTAGTGTCAGTGTCCATTATTAACCTTATTATACAAATAAAATTCTACTTCGTTCAATTGAATAATGCAAAGTTTTGACAATTTTATTTACTCACTCTTGTCAAAACAATCGTATATACTCTATAAGCATCAATTATCATTTTCATCAATCTAATATATACAGTACTCTGCAAAGGTCTTGACCCCCCCATTTGTTCATATTAAATGATGCAGAGTAAATGAAAGAACCCCTTGTCTGGTCCAACCACCCACATGCCTGAAGTTGGATGATTTGATGCTCGAATGATTCGTACTGTGTGGCTTAAGAAACACAAAAACATTCCTCTGAAACGGCTCAGGTACAGGACTGGACTGGACTGGACTGGACTGGACTGGACTGGACTCAAGACTGGATTCAAAATACAAGAACGTTCGGAGCTTTGGACGCTCTTATATTTTGTGTAACTGTGCTCATACTGATACATTACAGCAGGTCGTTCACTGTGTAGGTGATGATATAATTAAGTTTATTTAACTTTTATGGAAGGAGTCTCCAGTGTCAGTGAGAGAGAGAGAGAGAGTGTGTGTTTATAGCGGGAACTTACATGTTTCAATGATGATTTCGTCAAAATCAAACTGAAAACATCTAAAACATATAATGTAGAAAATATAACCGTGTGCCAACTTCAGCAGTGTAAGAGGAACAAAACTGTAGAAATATAAAATAATCAGCACTGAGGTGAGAACGGTAACGGCGTCTCATACGGATTATTTTCCAATAACAGCACGACACAAGGGTTTTATTCTTTAGAAAATAAAGATTTTATTTAATGAATCGTTGATTATAAAAGTAAATGAAAAAATGAAAAGTTGACTTTTGTGTGTGTGTGTGTGTGTGTGTTTTCACTGCCTCGTGTTCCCCACAGCAAAGTTTCTTCATCATGTCTGTGTTCGCGACGGCTCTCCTGCTCCCGGCCGGATGGATCCTGCACCACCTGCCCGAGTACCGACAGCGCCCTCCTGCTCCGCCGTCCTGAACAGAGCGCCACCTAGCTGTCATGCTTCACGCTACCCGGCTACCTCTGAAGCATCACTCACCTCCATAATCGACGATAATCCACAATGGAACCATAACGGAAATCCACTCGTTTGTCAGAGCGCTAATGAGGAAGCAGGAGAGGAAGAATGCATCGCTCCTCGTTAGCGCAGCGCTAGCGCAGCACTGCTAATGTGCACGGCAGCGGATGCTCATGACGGCGCTTCTTGTGTAAAAAAAACACTCCACATTCCTTCCTGTAATAAACACAAGCTCTTAAAAGTAAACCTATCTCAAAGCCTGTGGTTATTTGTAGTTATCGCGCATCATCAGAGAGTTCGTAAGGCTACATAACACCTACATAAGAGGCTTAACAAGACAACTTTTATGAACCTACATATACATTTATAAACAGACATACTAATCAAGGTCGTGTCATAAGGGCTGTCTTTATATGCTTTGATGTGACATAAGACCTAAGTCGCATGACATAGGGTTCTCATGACATAAGGTCGTCTTAATACAGTTATGTGACAGCTGACTCTTTCTAGTTCTGGGGTGTCACAGTGACATGACGATGATATCAAACCTCATAACTGAGCGATGATCTTGACTTTACCCTACGGCACTCTGATACACAGCACTGTTATTAAGCATCACGACATTGTTCAATTCAATACGATTTTCAAAACGTCAAAGTCGCAAAGCAGCTTTACACAATCAGAAGAAGATTAGTGAAATGTTTTTCAAATGTATGAGCAGAAATATTAAACGTGAACATCTGAGAAACTAAACGTAACTAGAGCAGCACCATGACTTTACTATAAGACGTTATAAAACTGTAATACACAGCTCTCTTATTAGAGCATTATAACACTGGCATCAGGTCAAGTCAAAACAAGTCGGCTTTTATTGTCATTCAAACAGTTCGTACACAACAACAACATCAATTAGCACAACTGGCTAAGACACTCAATTAGCTAACCAGCTAAAACGACAAATGAATACCATGAATTAACAAAACTGGCGAACTATAAGAACTATAACTATATAAAGACGTGCACTTGTAATAAATGTGTGAACATATAAGTGGGAACATGAAACTTACTGTATGTAAAGGTATAATAAACACATCATGATGCTCTAATGCATTTATGTTTTATTACAGTGTCATGACCGTGATGTAGGTTATACAGTGAGTGAGGGCGTGAATGTGGATAACTGTACCGTACAGAAGGCCAGATAAAAGACTCATAACTCAGTTATAACAGTGTCATGATCTGTGTGATAGATTCCATGACCTGGGAAGACGTTATAATCAGAATATATGTATGGCCGTTCGAGTTAAACTGGGACTTTGAGCACAGTACGCTGATGAGACTCTTTGCTGCAGTAAAACATTTGAACGGCGCAAACATTTAAAAGAAGGCCCTATATCTGTGAATGACGATTCCTGCAGAAGGGCGGGGGGGGGGGGGGGGGGGGGGGAGGGGGCAGGAGTGTTTACTCTCAGAACTGTGTCCTGTGATTCTCAACAATCAAAAAGTCCCAGTTTGAACGTCTAATGAACCAGCGCTGTAGTGTTTTACTACGATTATGCTGAGGATCGCTGAGTTATACCAGGGATTATGTGAGCTTTACATTAGCCGAACGAAAACTGAAAGAAGTGTTATGAAAAGTTCTTCAGCAGCCATTGAGACGTTTGGTTTTTTATGAAATGATTTTTTTTTTTTTCAGGATGCGTGATAACATCCACAACACTAACATTCATCAGTACATCTGCATGTTTCTATCCTCAGTGGAGCACAGGAAATGTGTGTGTGTGTGTGTGTTGGTGTGAGAGCCTGAGAGGACCAACGAGACAACACCAGTGGGATTATCGTGCGAGAGTGATATCCAGCTCTGCAAACCTGCAAACATCCTAAAGCAAAGCGCACAGTGTGTGTTTCCTCCCGAAGAGAACTGAACTGATACACACACTTCAAACACACACACACACACACAGACACACACACACACACGCTTTTTACTGCAAGCTTCACAATCATGCTTTTCTATTTATTTATTTATTTATTTATTTATTTATTTATTTTTATTTGTGGCTTTGAGTTAAACACACCTAACACTGTATTATGTCGAATTTTGGAAGGAAACCATCAACTGTAAAAACATGTAGTACTGATCCAAGTCTGATGGGTTCTGATTCATTAAGTGCAATTATTTATATTCTGTAATTAATATTAACTTACTGTAATATAATACTGTGAATATAATAAGAACACAATCATTTAGTAATCATGTATACAGTAAGAATGACACATGGAAATGAATCACACTTAAGAATCATATGTTAAAACACGTGACTCATCTGTGGGAATCACATCTGAAAACGAATCACGATGAAGAAACGAATTGGCCGTAAGAATCAGGTATGATAAAACTGATCATTTGTAAGAATCACATGTGGAAATAATAATAATAATAATAATAATAATAATAATAATAATAAGTAGTTTTTATGTAATAAAATTTTTTATGTCATGTGGAAATGAAATAATCAAGTTTGAGTATCATAGGTTTAAAAAAATCAAGTGTAAGAATCAAATAGAAATAAATGAATCGTCTATAAGAAGTGTATGTGGAACTAAATAATTAAAATTACAAATCACATACGAAAGTGAATGAATCATGATTAAGAATCAAATATGGAAATGAACGAAGCATGTCAAATTTAAGAAACATTAATTGAGAATCACATAAAAAAGTAGTGAATCACATAAGAATCAGATTTGGAAATAAATTGATCACATGAATGTAAGAACGTTAAGATAAATGAATAAATGAGTAAAGAAATGAATCATGATTAGGATTCAAATGTGAAAAAAAAAAAAAAAACACACATTGATCCATACATAAAAATGATCGAGTATGAGAATCACATGTGGAAATAATTAAATCTCATGAGGGAAAAAAAAATGTCACATGGAAATGAAATGATCAAGTGTGAGAATCATGGATTAAAAAAATCAAGTGGAAATAAATGAATGGTGCATAAGAAGTGTATGTGGAAATAAATCACTGAAATCACTGAAAGTGGAAGAATCACATGTCAAAATAAAGACATCATGATTAAGAATCACATAAAGAAAGAAGTGAATCATACAAGAATAACATTTGGAAATGAAATGAATTCATAATTTACAGTAAGTGTGAGAATCATAGGTAGAAAAGTGGAAATAAATAAATCACATCTAGGAATTAAAAGAAGTAAATATACGTATAATGATGTATGAGAATCATGTGTGGAAGTGAGTGTGTTGTGGTTATGAGTCAGGTGTCTGGTGGTGTCCTGGCGGTCAGCACTGCGGTCTCGCACCTCACGCTGGGAGTTTGCATGTTGTCTCCCCGAGCCTGGTGGGCTTCCTCCCACAGTCTAAAGACATGCAGATTAGGCAAATTGTGTCTGTGTGTGTGTGTGTGTGTGTGTGTGTGTGTGTGTGTGTGTGTGTGTGTGTGTGTGTGTGTGTGTGTGCACCAAATTCAAATGTAATTGAAATTCTTATACAACCTAAAAAGAAGCGTTTCTCTGTGAGAATGAACTGCACTAGGAAATACATAGAATTAATTCAAACATTTAGATAGAGTACTCAAATAGAGAAATAAAATATGAAATAAGAGAAAATGATGCAAATATAGAAAACTTTTAGCTGAAAATATTTACAATATGTACAAGGTCGCTTAACTTAACAAAGCGAAACACAGACAGAGAGGTCGGAGGAGTGGTGAGGGCAGCGACCTCACCGGTGCCGTCTTGGATCTCAGTACCCTGTGATGGATCGGCACCCCGTCCAGGGTGTAACCCCGCCTCGTGCCCCCCCCCCAAATTCTTTATATACATACATTTATAATGTAAAAAATTCGGAATCATACTTCTTCCCTCAGGGGTTCTGTATGAAACAGACGATTAGTTAGAGATAAAAAAAATATCATTTTAAGGACATTATTATTATTATTATTATTATTATTATTATTATTATTATTATTATTACCATTTTAAGTCTCCGTTAGTAGATGTTGTGTATCACCTGATGTTCCCCTGGTGGTTCTCCAGCCTAAGCACATTACTGTGTACTAATTCAATTGTCTGGTCCATTAGCGCTCCCATTTTCAGGCTGACTGCCGATGCGCCTTGATTCTCGTGACCTCGTGTGACCCCGTGTGCGGTCCCGGGGACAGGAGCCGTGCGCTCAGACGAGGAAGCGCTTGGAGATCTTTCCAGTCTCTCGTGAGTACGGCCAGCGGGGATAACGATTTGTTTTCTTTACCTCGTGGAGCTCGGTGATTACATCACGCTTCCTCGTCTGTTTATCGGAAAAACAGATCACAATCGCCAGCATGTTTAAGGACCCTGCGCGTGGAAAGTTTTTAGTGTTTAAATCAGGAGAGATCAACATAATACGATCCCTAGTGCAAACATTTCCTATATTCCCACAGCTCAGGGCGGAACGTTCGCTTCCTCCTGATGAAGACCAAGCACAGGTTAGAGGAACGAGCAAAAGTCCAAACGATATGTACGAACAGTAAACTCAGCATAAACAAACAAAAAAGCTCATTTAGATTCTTATGCTTCTCAGCTTCCTTGCAAGTCAGAATCATACGCTTAGTCTACTGTACTCGAGAATCTTCTACATCATTTAAAAGAAGCCGACTAAAGTGGATCCTGATTAGTTAAAAGGTGTGCAGGTTCACACCTTCAGCCCCAACACCAAAAGTATTGGTGCAGATTTGATCTATTTTTTTTTTTTTTATGTTTTTACGTATAATACGGTAAATGTGTGTAATGAAGAAGATACTTCTGAATTTTATGCAACATGGAAGTGACCGATCTCGCTTCCCTAAAAATGTCAAGTTGCTAACTGCAGCTGTTTTAGAGAGCCCCAACAATGGCCATTTTTCAGTGTTTTATGCTGTTATACTCGCTTTACACCATAATCATTTAAAATGTAAATAACTCATAGAAGGAAGGATATGAGGGGTAAACATTGTTGCTTGAATAGTTTTTTAGTAAAAGGCTTAAAAAGCGAAAAAGAAAATAAATCTGTAGTGTCCGTAACCGTGTCAAATTCATGTTACAATATCCTAACAATTTAGCGTTTTAGAATAATACGCTTCTCCAGGTTTTCATGTGAAATCTAAACTGGACACGTTTCATCTGAATGACAGTTAAGATCGTTGAAGGATTTGGATTGGATTTGAACTTGAAAAAGTTCCGGGACACTAAAACGTAAAAGGGCGTCAAACTCTATTCAGCAAGTGTGTTTCTTTTTATCTGATAAAAATATGAATGTATATGTATATTTACAAAAAACAAAGTACGGATCAGAAGATGAGAAGTGTTAAGTATTAGGAAGAACTGCGTCACATGATCCGATCCGATAATTCATCTTGATACCGTGTTTTGGACGATTATCGTTTCCATAGCAACAGCGCCTTTAAAGGGATGTGTATGACAGATGCTGCACCTATAACAAACAGATAAAAAAATGATGTTTCATTTACATTTACGAATGTAGGCTGGGGTAAGTCAGTGGTTAAGGCGTGATCAGAAGGCCACCATGTTGGACACGGCCCTCGAGTGTATTACGGATAGAAAATGTAAGGTGCTCTGGACATGGGTGTAAATGTAAATGTAAGAAAGGAGTCTCCAGTTTCAGGACAACGAAAAGTGTGGTGATGAAACAGAGAGAGCTAGGACGTGGTGTCAGGACGGGCTGATGTCGCCAGCGGTGCGGTGAGAAAAGCCGTGAGCCGTATTCATGTTTAGGGGTGGACATTACTTTGGGGCCACGCCCTGCTGTATGTGACCTGACACACCGTGTCCCACTCTGGTCCTACAGAAACATCGTCCCCAGGATACTGATGATGTCAACCGCAAGGGCTGATGGGAACAGTGAGAAAACCTGAACCAAATGAAATGTAACCATTAACTGGCGAAGCATGTGATGTGTCACTGTTTACTGAATGAAAACTGGAATAATTGGTTTCACTTGATAGCTGATGCGATATAAGAGGAATAAAACACTGTTAATGTCCTTAATTTGGTTGCTCTCATTAATGGCGACATTTACAGTTTCTTCGGACACAGTAATGCAGAAAATATGACATTTCCATGAGTCACAAACTGAAAAGCACTCTGGGGTGACACGGGGTGAAGTCGTTACGTGACCACTGTCATGTTTAAAGTGTTAAAGCTCCGTGGGATTTCAGCGCTCCACCGGGGATGTGTGTGTGTGTGTGTGTGTGTGTGTGTGTGTGTTGAGTGTCACACTCCCACCCCAGAAGAGTAACAGACAGTAAATCCGGCACCGCAGAGGTACCACGGTTTTCCCAGAAGCGCAGCGGTCTCTCATCACATCTGTTTATCTCAGTGTTTAATTCTCTGTTTATTGTCACAGCCTCCATCATTTTTTAAAATTTGTTTTCGTTTCCAGAATTGTGTTGATCTCCTTTCACATACTTAAGTATGAAAACATACAGCTCACAAAAAAATAAATAAAATAAATAATAATAATAATATGGACACCCTTTGTTATTGTAATTATTGGACATTACATGTAATGGTTCACAATTTTCCTCTTCAACCTCTGCATAGTAACTATTCCTCAGAGCAGCATGTGGGAAAATGAATGGTACCACCATAGAATACATCATCCTTAAAGATAATCGTTCGATTCATTCTCTATACTGTTTATCCCGAACACACGGCCACAGGAAGCCTGGAGTCTATACGTGAGGTCCACTCGGGACAGGGTGCCAATCCATCACAGGGCAGACACCACACTATGGGGCAACCTGGGAATGTCAGTTAACCTACTGTGCATGTCTGGACTGTGGGAGGAAACCGGAGAACCCGGAGGAGACCCTCCAAGCACGGGGAGAACATTGTATCGCTGCAGACGTTTGATGAGAACAATGGGACGTTGGGTTGTGTTGCGCCATTTGCGAGTGTGTGCAAGTTGTTTAAGCTTGACAGTGGGGTGCACAATCCTATTTAAGTTTTGAGAAGGGTTTTGGTTTTGGCGATTAAAACAGAGCTTAAGTATGTCCTTAATGTCTGCTTAGAGAAAAGACACTGGGGAGCACAAACTTCTGCACTGTGTTGTGTGTGGAATGGATAGTGCTTGTTTTATGTCCAGAAGGGGGAGCCTATGTACTGAAGATGATTCTAAACTGAAGGCTGCAGCTCCCACGTCACACGTCATCATCATCATCATGATTATAAAAGAGACTTTAATCGAAACAGTTATAGAGACCTGGACTCTTCATATCTGTATAAATATATAACTCTATATGTGTCGTATGAATGCACACACACTGCCCAGCCCAAAAATACTGTACACACGCTAATGTTTAACTGGAGCGCCGTGGCATTGCTTCGATAAGCAACGTCTCAACATTTTTTTTTTTGCAGAATTATTGGCACCCTGGATGAAATTGAGCTGGGGTTAGTACTGTATATAAAAAGCACCACACATGCAATGGATGATAACTGTGGGCTTAAACAACTTGGGTGAACATTATGCTTTTATTGTAAAACTGATTTTATTAACAAATTTAAGCTTTTTCTTAGGTACCACACACGTTCTGATAATGCAGACACGCCAATAAACAAACAAACAAACAAACAAACAATACGATTCCACATCCAGCTGCAGTACTCGGTGGAGACTCCACACACATTAAGTTGGAGAAGGCTTATGGCGGGACCTTCTTGGACCAGACTTCCTTCTTTAGCACACACAGCCCTGGAGGCAGTTTGTACACGTGTACCCTTCCTGCTAAATGTTCCACACTTTTCAGACCTCTTTAACCGGGCACAAATAACGTTCCCTGATCAATGCTATTGAATACCTAATTTTCCCACCAATTTATGCTTGACAGCTTTATTTTTCCTCTCAATTAATCTGACAGTTCTTCGGATTTACCCATGTTGACGTGTCATTTACACCCAAGTGGCACAAGAAATGGTCATAAGGCAAATTAATGTTATTACTAACAGCAATATCAAGGACCATTTCCCATTTTTTAATTAATATGTAATAATTAATGTGTAAAAAAATATGTAATTATGCTACATATGTTCTTATTTCAAAGATAAAATAAAAAAACACATTTTTGACTAAATAATTAGGGATCTCTCCAAAAATCTTTGAAAAATTACAATTATTACATGTTAAAATCTAAGACAAAATGTAATAATTTAATTCAAAAAGTGAATATCATATGAACACTCATTTTAGATATACTGATGTATTTATAATTATAAAAATATTATCAAAATACTGTAGATGGAAATACAATTTTTTGTTATTTTCTACATACATGTAGATCCATTAAATGCCAATAAATATCTATACTGTGTAAGTAATAATAAATATAAATGTAACAGCACTCATCTCTGAATGAAATATTTGTCAATGTAGTACTTCTGTAACTTTATGCTTCATGTGTGTGCGTGCGAGTGTGTGTGTGTGTGTGTGTGTGTGTGTGTGTGTGTGTGTGTGTGCAGAGGGTAGGAGATTTCCACAGATGCTGTTGACTCTCTCAGATGAGGTTTGTGTTTTCTGGGATCATCTCCTCCGCTGTGGTTCTGTGAATCCATATGGCCTCGATTTCACACTGCTGCTCGAGCCTTTTATTACACACACACACACACACACACACACACACACACACACACACACACACACACACACACACACACACACACACACACACACACACACACAATAGGGCTGCACAATATATTGTTCATTATTCATGCTCACAGTGCTGCCACATCATATGTCATGTAAATTCTTTTAATTTTAATTCTTTTTTATGATTTTCTTTTGCTCTTGATCTTTGAGGTCCTGAATGTTCTGTCTGATCAATCCTCACTCTCACTGTCTCCTCAGGTCGTCTCTCTGTCTCACTCTCACTGTGTGTCCCCTCAGGTCCTCTCTCTGTCTCACTCTCACTGTGTCCCCTCAGGTCCTCTCTCTGTCTCACTCTCACTGTGTCCCCTCAGGTCCTCTCTCTGTCTCACGCTCACTGTGTGTCCCCTCAGGTCCTCTCTCTGTCTCACTCTCACTGTGTCCCCTCAGGTCCTCTCTCTGTCTCACTCTCACTGTGTCCCCTCAGGTCCTCTCTCTGTCTCACGCTCACTGTGTGTCCCCTCAGGTCCTCTCTCTGTCTCACTCTCACTGTGTCCCCTCAGGTCCTCTCTCTGTCTCACTCTCACTGTGTCCCCTCAGGTCCTCTCTCTGTCTCACGCTCACTGTGTCCCCCCTCAGGTCCTCTCTCTGTCTCACTCTCACTGTGTCCCCTCAGGTCTTCTCTCTGTCTCACTCTCACTGTGTGTCCCCTCAGGTCCTCTCTCTGTCTCACTCTCACTGTGTCCCCTTAGGTCTTCTCTCTGTCTCACTCTCACTGTGTGTCCCCTCAGGTCCTCTCTCTGTCTCACTCTCACTGTCCCCTCAGGTCCTCTCTCTGTCTCACTCTCACTGTGTCCCCTCAGGTCCTCTCTCTGTCTCACTCTCACTGTGTCCCCTCAGGTCTTCTCTCTGTCTCACTCTCACTGTGTGTCCCCTCAGGTCTTCTCTCTGTCTCACTCTCACTGTGTGTCCCCTCAGGTCCTCTCTCTGTCTCACTCTCACTGTCCCCTCAAGTCCTCTCTCTGTCTCACTCTCACTGTGTCCCCTCAGGTCCTCTCTCTGTCTCACTCTCACTGTGTCCCCTCAGGTCTTCTCTCTGTCTCACTCTCACTGTGTCCCCTCAGGTCTTCTCTCTGTCACCCTCTCACTGTCCCCTCAGGTCCTCTCTCTGTCTCACTCTCACTGTGTCCCCTCAGGTCCTCTCTCTGCCTCACTCTCACTGTTCCCTCAGGTCCTCTCTCTGTCTCAATCTCACTGTCCCCTCAGGTCCTCTCTCTGTCTCACTCTCACTGTGTGTCCCTTCAGGTCCTCTCTCTGTCTCACTCTCACTGTGTGTCCCCTCAGGTCCTCTCTCTGTCTCACTCTCACTGTTCCCTCAGGTCCTCTCTGTCTCACTGTGTGTCTGTGTCTCCTGAGTGTTCTGTCTGATCAATCCTCACTTTCACTGTGTCCCCTCAGGTCGTTCCTCTGTCTCACTTTCACTGTGTCCCCTCAGGTGCCCTTAATGTCTTACTCTCACTGTGTCCCCTCAGGTTCTCTCTCTGTCTCACTCTTACTGTGTGTCTCCACAGGTCCTTTCTATGTCTCACTTTCACTGTGTTTCCTCAGGTCCTGTTCCCTTACTCCCTATTTCTGTCTCACACTTATTCTGTTCCCTCAGGTCCTCTTTTTGTCTCACTTTGGCTATGTTCCCTCGGGTCTTCTCTAACAAGAACTGAGAAGCTATGCTTCAGTGCTCCAAATGGCCTACTACCTAACTTATTTTCGAATGATAGGCCTGATGGAGAGATTAGATAGATAGACAGAGAGAGAGAGAGAGCGAGAGAGAGAAAGAGAGAGAGATTGGAATGTGGTGTAGGGGTAAATCTATATAATATGGTCTTATTAAATCTATGTATGTAGAAAACAAGCAGTGAATAAAACTTCCAGTAACCAAATTGCCTCTCTCAGTGGCGTGGACTGAAACACAGCTACTGTTTTACATGGTTCATACTGTTCTTCATGGTCTTACAGGGTTTTCTGTTCTGTTAAATTATCAGAAGGTTACACAGGCACGCCACAAACACTGGATATGCTAACACAGCGAAACATGCAGGGGTACCTGGCCCTAAATACAGATTATGACAGGTCCAAAACTGAGCGACTCCTGAACAAAGTACCGTCTCATTAAGCACCAACTGGCCTCTGAGATTGATGACACAGACAGTCCTTCTGCCCTGAGAGAAGAGACCCTGCCAGCAGTGCAGCTTAAATCAAACAAGGACAGAAATGCAATTCTTCACTTATTGCACAAAATATGACGATGTCCATACGGATTTCTGATATTTAACAGCCTCTCTGGTGGCAAGAAATGAAATGAAATGAAAAACTTAATGTGCAGTCTTTTGGAGGTTTCTGAAACACAATCAACCTGTAAATACATTTCATTATGAACCACACAAAGGTGTAGCAACATCCTCATTACCTGCGCAATCTATGTCACCCTTCTTTCCAGTTTCTGTTAGCGATTGACCACACCCTGATTGCCACAGTGATGATATGCAGTATCCCTCTGTTCATACTTTCCAACATTCTAGGGGTAGAGATAAACCCTGGTCCAGCTCCTCCTAAGTGAAGCTGGAGATTGACCATGATTCAGTGATCCTAACTACAAAAACCCAGGAGGTGGAGCTCAACCATAGTCCAGCACCTCCTAACTACAAAAGTAGTTTTGTATGAGTGATCGACCATAGTCCAGCACCTCCTAACTACAAAATTCCAAGAGGTGGAGATTGACCATGGCCCAGCGTCTTCTAACTACAAGCACCTCCCACTATAAAAGTACAGGAACTGGACAATGTCTCTGATCCAGTTCTTCCTAACAACAGATATTCAGGGGCTGGAGATTGACCATAATCCAAATCATCCCACTTACAAAAGTCCAGGAGGTGGAGACTGATCCTGGTCCAGGTCTTATTATCTGCAAAAGTCCAGGAGGTGGAGATCGAATCTGATCCAGCTCCTTTTAATTACAAATTTATAGGAGGTGGAGATCTGCCGTGATCCAGTTCCTCCTAACCATGACAGCCCAGGAGCTGAAGATTGACCCCAATCCAGCTCCTCCAACCTGGAAAAGTCCAGGAGGTAGAGACAACATTATGTTTTTTAGGCCCTAAATACACAGTATAGTGTGGCAGATTATGACAGAGTGACTCCTAGACAAAAGTCCAAGAGGTGGAATTGAACCTAATCCAACTCTTCCTAAAACCAACTCCTAACCAATGAGATGGTCTAGGAAGAGTTGGATTAGGTTCAATTCCACCTCTTGGACTTTTGGTTCTTGTTCATTCCAAAAAATGTTTTGGCAAGGATATCATGCCATTTTACCTAAATAAGATTAAACAGTGTGCTGTGGTTTTTTGTGGAAATGGCATCGTGATGTTCATCTATCTACTGTACATTATACTTCCCGAAAAGGATTGACACATAGGCAGTCCACATGACCTAGATCATTTAAAAATATTCTATCAATTCTAAAATATTTCTTAAACATGTCCACTAACATCACATGGGGTACTCAATAATGGAGTATACATTTACAGTGCTAAATCCTCCAGCCATGTGACAGCTAATCAAGCGTTTAATTCAGTGTTTAATCCTAAAGGGTTGGCGCTCTCAGGGAACCTTAAAGATTGTAAAAAAAAGTAACTTTGAACAAAAAAAAAGTTCTAAGCCTTCAGAGTTTCTTATAATACACAACATTTCTAAATCTGTATTCGGACGTCTTTATTAGGAAAAAAGCTCGATCACACTGTATAGTGCAAAAGTTTGCATGCCTCATTTTAACTATAAAATCCAGTGGTGCTGGAAAGGGAGATCGGGGGTAAGTAAGATTATTCGAGGGCCCCTGAGTGACACGGGCCCTTAAAAATGCTATGACAATTGAAAAAGGTCAGCTTCATTAAAGGTTGGGTGTCCAGTCTATCAAGTTGTCAATGGGCACAGAATTTCTAGTAGAGCCCATGCATACATTTATACTGTATATAGTACTGTGCAAAAGTCATAGGCACCCTATTACAATATCCTCATTACTAAGTCAGTACAAGAACAATCTTTGATTTTCAAACATGAGTTTGTTCCAGAAGTCTTAGGGTTTTTTTTTTCTTCTTTTTTTTTCTTCAGATGCAGTTTTGCAAACCTCAGACATGCTTTCATTTTCATTTTTTAGACAGAAGACGCTTCCTCCTCGCAACCCTTTCAAACAAACTGTACTTGTTCAGTCTTCTTCTAATTGTACCGTTCCACGGTGGCACAAGGGAAACCTAATGTCGTAATGTCGTACTGTTGTTATGTCTGATCAGCATATAACAATGAAAGTGTCGGTCATTACTGAATGAAATATTAATACCCACTAATAAATCTTAATAAATGGTCATTAATTACTGACATTAATGAGGTTCAATAGTATAATTTTATTTAAAATTAAAAAAAGTTAGCATGTCGCAGAGTTAGAATATTGTCTGACATTTTGTTATGCCATGGATATACATCAATGCCTTGTTCCAGACAAACAACAACACTTTATACAGTTCTGATATGACACGAAGATATATTGATCCTTCCTAGACATCACCGTCTCTCGCTCTGTACATGATACGGCCGAGGGGGCAGATAAGACCCATATTTACATTCATGCAGTATTTTCATGACCCAAAGTTTTGTACACTATAATACATGTTTGTGTTCAGTAGGTTGGAGCAGATGATGGATTGTGAGATGGAGTGAGTTTCGAGAGCGGGAGCGCATGGCCGGTCGTTTACATCAGGCAAACAGCTCACTTTAAACCCCCGAGTGACTCACCGCCGTGTAGGAGCGGTACATCTCCACCATTACATCACATCTTTGGATTTGTAAATGTACTCAGATCCAGCAGGAGTGATATAAACAACGTGATCCAGAAAAAAAAAAAAAAGAAGGACATTATGAATGTTATTGAGAAAAGATAGAACACATAGATCAGCGAGTGCAAAAGATGAGTGCAAAATCTAAAAATAAATAAAAATATTTTGGCTTTATTTTCATCTTTTACAGGATTTTAGATGAGTTTTATTGTCTAACATAATAAGACCATCGTGACTATTTTAATAAGCAAAGCCTAACATGAGCTTAACGAAGCGGAAGCACTCAAACGTGTTTCCTTTGAAAGCTCTGAAATGTCCGCTTTTGAGTTTGTTTTTCAGATTGCTGCATTAGCGGAGGTGGTGGACAGTCCCCGATCTACTTTATATTTGTTAGCTAGTTAGCTTTGTAGCCGTAAATAAAAGAACACAGTGGGTCCTGGGGAAATTCTGGAAACATGTGGGTTTTGTCAGGCAGCTGTTCTCTCCTCAGTACTGCGGACCGCACACGCCTACTCTCACCCACGCTGAGACACACAGTTAGTGTCTGGGACGCCCAGTCATATACATATAGTTACACATCCCAGTGCTTTGATTGTCTATTATCACCATTTCTCAAATGCCTCTCGTCTAACCAGATTACTCAGACCGAACTAACTGTTGATACTTCTCTTTTTGCGTTAAAATAGCTTTAAAACTAACAATAGAAGAGTTCTTAATAGAACTAATTTTCATTCATGCAAGACGGGATTCCCCATGAATTTCCCGGCGTCCGCTTGTTTGCCTGTAGATCCAGACTTTTGGGCCTGTATAAATATTTTTATTATATTAGCCCATTGAGACTCCCTCTTTTGAAGAGTGTATTGTATGTATTAACTGGGAAAGTGTGTGAGCTGTTCAACATTTAGCTAAGCTTTCTTCGGACAAAAGGGGTTTTATAAGTAGCCCTTTGTGTATATAAGTAAGTTAAATTAAGTTTACTTGTCCCATATTCATGGGGTCAGAGCGCAGGGTCGCCTGTGACATGGTGCAGCTGGAGCAGACAGGGTCACGGGCCTCACTCAAGGGCTCTTAATCTCCTACAAGTTTGGAAAGGCATCCTGATATAGGGAAACTCTCCGAAGGAAGGAAGAAAGAAAGAAAGAAAGAAAGGTTCTACATCCGATCTGTTTTAAAGTGATTTTTAGGAGACAATAATCAATGCATGAATTTTCTTAAAAACTGTTCATAGATTTATGAATTTCTTTGTCAGTTCTTCAACCATTTCTGATGAATCACTTTTTTTTTTTCTGATTTCATGTTCATTTCTGTTATTCTCCTGGTCTGGGAAAGCTAATGTTTTTCTGTTCTACGTTGTGTAAGATCTGTTCTTCTGACCCCCCCCCCCCCCACTCACTTTCACAGGACCATCCTCAGACAAAGACTTTAGTCATACACCCCATTCAAGTAACGCTGAGAATAAAACAAAGAGCCAGTGACAAAACTTTCAAAAAGAAACAAAGAGGGATACAAACTTTTGCACTCATTTGTGAAAAGGAAATGATTGTAATGTAATTAGTAGCTGATACGTAGCGTTACAGATGTCAGTGGCCACGTCTCTCTCTTATGGAATGACTGCTGAGCAGCGAGATATAGCGCACTAATAAAACACTTAATATCATTGTTTACAGTTTAACTCTGGTTCATATTCCCTCATTATTTTCACTTACAATGTCAAAGTTATGATGAAATTATGTGATAACTAATCAGATGTTGGCACAAATTTGGCACACTGTGATGTGTACTTCCCCTTTTCATAAATAATTAAATTGTACTATTTAATTCAAATAACTTTCTTGTTCATTCATTCTGAAGCTTTAAAAAAAAAAAAGAAATATATATATATACACACGTGGACAAAATTGTTGTTACCTTTCGGTCAATGAAAGAAAAACTCACAATGGTCACAGAAATAACTTTAATCTGACAAAAGTAATAATTAAAAAAAATTCTATGAATGTTAACCAATGAAAGTCAGACATTGCTTTTCAACCATGCTTCAACAGAATTATTAAAAAAAATAAACTCATGGAACAGGCCTGGACAAAAATGATGGTACCCCTAGAAAATACTGAAAATAATGTGACCAAAGGGACATGTTAATTCAAGGTGTGTCCACTAGTTAGCATCACAGGTGTCTACAATTTTGTAATCAGTCAGTGGGCCTATATATAGGGCTCCAGGTAGTCACTGTTTGGTTTGGTGACATGGTATGTACCACACTCAACATGGACCAGAGGAAGCGAAGGAAAGAGTTGTCTCAGGAGATTCGAAAGAAAATTATAGACAAACATGTTAAAGGTAAAGGTTATAAGACCATTTCCAAGCAGCTAGATGTTCCTGTGACTACAGTTGCACATATTATTCAGAAATTTAAGATCCATGGGACTGTAGCCAACCTCCCTGGACGTGGCCGCAGGAGGAAAATTGATGACAAATCAAAGAGACGGATAATCCGAATGGTAAAAAACTACATGTTGACAAGCCACAAAGATTCTGGGAGAATGTCCTATGGACAGATGAGACAAAAATTGAACTTTTTGCCAAGGCACATGACGGAAAAATGAAGCATATGAAGAAAAGAACACTGTCCCTACTGTGAAACATGGAGGAGGCTCTGTTATGTTCTGGGGCTGCTTTGCTGCATCTGGCACAGGGTGTCTTGAATCTGTGCAGGGTACAATGAAATCTCAAGACTATCAAGGGATTCTAGAGAGAAATGTGCTGGCCAGTGACAGAAAGCTGGGTCTCAGTCGCTGGTCATGGGTCTTGCAACAGGACAATGACCCAAAACACACAGCTAAAAACACCCAAGAATGGCTAAGAGGAAAACATTGGACTATTCTAAAGTGGCCTTCTATGAGCCCTGACCTCAATCCTATTGAGCATCTTTGGAAGGAGCTGAAACATGCCGTCTGGAAAAGGCACCCTTCAAACCGGAAACAACTGGAGCAGCTTGCTCATGAGGAGTGGGCCAAAATACCTGCAGAGAGGTGCAGAAGTCTCATTGACAGTTACAGGAATCGTTTGATTGCAGTGATTGCCTCAAAAGGTTGTGCAACAAACTATTAAGTTAGGGGTACCATCATTTTTGTCCAGGCCTGTTCCATGAGTTCATTTTTTTTTATAATTCTGTTGAAGCATGGTTGAAAAGCAATGTCTGACTTTCATTGGTTAACATTCATAGAATTCTTATTTATTATTACTTTTGTCAGATTAAAGTTATTTCTGTGACCATTGTGAGTTTTTCTTTCATTGACCGAAGGGTACCAACAATTTTGTCCGTGTGTGTGTGTGTGTGTGTGTGTGTGTGTGTGTGTGTGTGTGTATATATATATATATATATATATATATATATATATATATATATATATATATATATATATATATATATATATATATATATATATATATAATTATTTTTACTTACTTAAACAAGTTAAATTCAATTAACTTTCCTTAAAACAATAAAACAACCAAACTAAAATAAAAACATTTGTAATCTTTTGCAAAACAACAAACAAGCAAAAAAAACCCAGACAAACAAAACAAACAAACATGTAAACAAACAAATTAAAAACATGAAAAAAACAAAAACATCGCAAATAAAACAAATAAAAAAAAAGAAATACACGAATGAAATAAAAAACAAGAAGTAAAACCATCCCTTCTCCCCCAGAAAAAAAAAATATAAATAATCCCGGAAAATAATAAATAAATAAAACAAAATAACAAAAATACAAGAAAAAAAAAATCTAAGTTAAACTCAAGCAAACAAAAAAGGAGTCAATAATCCTTTGTTACTTTGTCTTTTTGGTGTTCTTAAAAGGTGCATTAATAATGAAATAACAGTCCTGGTGTTTATGAATATGTGACGTGTATTCCAGAGCCGCACTATTCGAGCACGTTAGCCAACGTCAGACCGACTAGCAGCAGCGGATTATGCTAACGTTCTGTTTTAATATCATGAACATGCACCGATAATGTTTCTATTCCTTTCCAGTTGCATAGTCATACAAATAAAAAAGCGACCTGTTTCCCCATCAAATTCCGCTTTAGCTTTCATCCGCATCCATGTGATCGATACAGCCCACTTTATTTACAGCAGAGGAACCAGCAGGGGGAGACAGAGAGAGAGAGAGGACGTCCAGAGGCGTCGATGCATTCAGTACAAAGTGCATGCGTGGGGTTTGTTAAGAGTTTTACCGGTTTAATGTCTCGTGAAAGGTCTGACGGCTTCACCGTCCAACAGAACAATGAGTCTCAAGGCTCCGCACGTCCTTCACACGTCCTTCACACGTCCTCTCTGCCTTTGTGTTCTGTCACATGTCAATCCTAAAGCAGCACTTTTTATCGTTTATGTTTTTTTTTTTTTTACAGTCATTGAATAAAGCCATAGTTCAAGGCTCCATCAATCCTTCTCTTTATATCATTTCTCCGTCTCCGAAGATCCTTCAGCTCTTGTTTATAATGGAGCGTCAGTGTTTTTCCTCTGGCTGCTATACTCCAGTGCTGTTGGTCTCCAGCGCTGTCTGCTTGCAGCGAGAGCTCATGGCGTATTCCCCTCGGCTGGTGCCGTTCTCCTCTTTCCTCAGAGGTTTCCTGTGCACAAGACGAAAACTGTTATGATTAAGAACAACAAGAACAACAACAACAACAGTGATATCCACAATCCAATCTCCGCATGATAAACCCAGACTCTGTGATCTAGACACCGAGCCGAGAACGTTCAGAAATGTATTAAGATTATTTTGTATGCATCTAAATATTGTAGCGTATCTGACAGACGGTATATTCAGAAAGATGAAAACAGTAATAATCAGAGTTAAAAAAGCTTTCAACACTCCATGTACTCATGTGAATATACTGATAAACACCATTCAACTCATTTACATTTAGCCACGCCCACAAAACTTGCTAAACAGCAAAAGAGCCCCGCCTACATGTGGCCGTGTGTTAAATCTTCCAGTAATGCAGATCAGCCACTGCAGCGACGTGATGACGACTCAACTTTACCGAACCAACTTACTTTAATGGCGTGCCATTATTTTTGCACAGATCTGGAGAAGGAAAAAAAAAATAAAATCCTATTTGTCTTGATTTATTGTCTTTAGTTTGCAGGAACTGGTCGAGAATTCTATGATTTCCGAATTATACAAGCCTCGAGGCTCACTGCAGCTGGAAATGACGAATTATATATGATGGGTTTTCATAAACACAACGTTTCTTGTATAAACTCTTCTTCGTATCATTTACAGATCAACTCGTGCATATCCAGATGCATTTAAAAAAAAAAAAAAAAAAAAAAAGAATAGTGAAACTGAACTTATTTGTTCAATAACCTGAGCGAATGCAGCTTCCCGTCTGAACGAGCTGCCACTCCTAATTTCGGCGGCGAGGCGAGGACGAGGAAAACAACCTGACCTTTCCAACGGCTGCATCGACTGCATGATGGTCCTCTGAGATGTGTCTGGAGGCTGGGGCTAATCTCATAAACGCGACCTGAGCTCATTAAAACAGCCTGCTTGTTGCAGGTAAACACACATCATGCCTGTGACGTGGATGAAGCCTCGCCTTTGCTGACTTATTCCGAAAAAGCTAAAGAGGAGTTTTCTCTGTACTTGACACATACACACACACACACACACACACACACACACAGGCTGTCCAGGCTCAGCTCGTGAGCTCGTATTTAACACAGCAGCGCTCCCTTATTGTGACATCATGTCAGCATCCGGGCTGCGGAAACTTATGTTGCAATAATATTTATAGGTTTCAAGATCGGTCCTAGCTACTGGGTGAGACTGGCTGTAATAGGAGACCCTAAATACATATACGAATGGTGTTCGAGTCAAACATGGATTGAATTGTGGTGAAATTTCTGGTGCATAAAATTTACAGAAGACTTCAAGCACCGTACGGTGATGAGACTCTGAGCCACATCTGAACGGTGCAAACGTTTTAAAGAAGGCCGTACGATCCAGGCCTGAACGCATCTGTCTGTGAGAACTGTACGCACAATCATTCACCAACACCACTTGCACATCGCAGGAACTCGGCTGGGAGTTATTTCCACGTCCCCCTACCGTCCTGACATCGCTCCAAGACATGTCCGCAAAGAAGTTCCTGGGAGGCCGGTGTTTCAGACATGAATCAGACAGGCGGTCCAATTATGGCTCCGACGTACTGAGAAAAACTGAACCTTGATGGTGTCCAAGCTCTAGTGAAACACGCGGATAAGTGCATTAGTGTAGCAGAGAAAGAAAGGGAGTTTATACTCTCAAAAGTCTCGGTTTGACTTGAACGCTCCGGTTTTCTTATTCGTTTTTGACGGATCTCATATTTTAAGTTAACGGCTCTTTACCGGATGTAGCTCCCGACAACATGTGGTCTTTTCCTGCTTCTTGAACACCTCGCCTCGTGCGCACGCAGCAGCCGAACAGTTTGCGGAGACAGACTTCAGCGTGATGGATTAAATGTTTAGGAGAAGCCTGTCGTGACTAACACAATCCCTGTCCCTCGGGTAGGACTGATGAGACTCTTTAGTCGCACTGCAGGGAACATCTGTCCTGAGAACGAGCGCGAGCAGCCGTGAGGCCTCCAGGGTTTTTCCTATAAAGACATCCCCTCGCCTGATTTACGCCTGGGGGAAAAATCCTGTCTCATCAGCCGCCTCGGGGGAGGAGAAGAGGCGACCGGACCGAGGGTTCGAGAGGAAAGGTTTGGAGAAGGTTATGTTGAATTGTATCTTGAGTGGAGACGAAGTTGTTATTTACCGTGTTTAAGTCTCTGCTCTGTTAGAGTCTCTATCAGACAAACAAAAGTTGTGTAGATGGAGTTTGAGTACAGCAGACGTGTGTCTTTGTGCATTGAGTTTGCAGGTTCTCCCTGTGCTTGATGGGTTTCCTCCCTACTCGCTACTGCCTAATTCTAAAACAAAACAAATTTACAAGAGTTACAAATAAAATGAAATAAAATAGAATTAAAAGCAGTATGACTGAAGCATAAAGTATGAAATGAAATGATGGTGTGTGTCAGCAGCCGTGATATCGTCCATGTTGAGTCCTTCAGGAAGCCTAGAGAACTATTCCTCAAGATCCTTAAGATCGTTCTTATATTAAAAATACAAGGATGACTTGCTGTTTGGTTGACAAATATGAAGAAATGATGGGGGTTCAAGACATAAACTTGTAAAAGTGTATTATTCTAAAATGCTAAATTGTTAAGATATTGCAACATGAATTTGAGATGGTTACGGACACTACAGATTTTTTTGGGGGAAAAAAATCCTTAAATTTGCATGGATTTAATTTAAGCAACAATTTTTTTACAAATTTTACCAATTTTAGTTTCGATACTCATAAAGAAATATGAATAATTTACATTTAAAATGATTAATGTTTGAAATGAGACAGTATGACACTGAAAAATGGGGCATTTTTGGGGCACATCATCTCTCCAAAACGACTTAAGTTAGCGTCTTCAAATTTTTAGAGAAGCAAGATCGGTCACGTCCATGTTGCATGAACTTCAGAAGTAGGTTCTTTGGCACACACATACTCTGTGTTTTGGCCGAGTGTGTATGGTTGTGTACGTGGAAAGTTTAATCTGAATTTAAACAGATATTTTTGTATCAGCGTTAAGTCTGATTGGCTAATTCCTGCTGTATAGATGAACACTACGCTGTACATCACGTATGGTTTGACAACGAGGGGACGGAAAACAGCAAGTGAACGAATCCTTTAGGTTTCATTATATAATTCTGTCATCTGTCTCTTGTCTCAGTACTAATTGTAAACTGGGAAAATCTTATCAAATGCCAAAATTTTGTGCTTTGTATACAAACACTTGCATAATAACACTCTCCGTCCACTTATACAGTTTAAACACTTATCCGGTGGCCGGAGGAACAACACAAGGAGATTGGGTCATCCTCTTTAAAAGCACTGCTTCATTATTGTCTCATCACAAAACTTCAAACTAGTGTAGATCGTGAAAACTTCACCGTATCAATATTAAACAGGACATCTGTTTATACCATGTGTCCGCGGTATCTATTACAACTGAGACCTTGGGACCAACCCGAATCCAGAATTCATATCTGCTGTAAGCTGAGACGTCTCCAGAAGTTTCTAGAAGAACAAATGGATTGTTTTTAAATAATCTGGACAAAACTGCGGTCTGTCTTTCCCTGTTCGATCTGAGAATCTGACCCACAGTGCTTTCATTTCAGCTCTTCTTGTGTGTGTGATAGAGAGAATCGCTGACGGTTGAGGCCAGGAGCGGGTGAAGAGGATGGAGGACGTTCGTGAGGGAATGCTGAGTGTGTGCTGATTCAGAGCGCTGTAAAGCTCAGCAGTGTTATGTAAGCTGAGAGCTCGACAGAGATGAGAAGAAGCATGTAGAGGTGATCTGCAGAGAGGAACAGAGGTGATCATGAGGGGTACAGAGGACTGAAGGAGGACAGATGATAAAAAAAGAAAAAAGAAAAAACAAGCTCTCTGGAACTGTCCATCAATATCCTTCTTGAGAGCCAAGAGTGCTGAAAGGTTAAATAAAGGTTCCACAGAGCGACTGTGCGATATAGGAGTACTTTAATAAGCTGACTGATTTAAATAAAAAGCCTTCCTAGAGCTGTCAGCATGTTTGTTTCGATTGATCACATGACCCAGGATGAATACGTCCCTCAGGAATTGCTTACAGGCAGCACAGATGAGTGAAGTGTGAGGAATGGGTTTGTTTTTAACTACTTTGCCCATAAAATCAAGGTAAACAAAAACCTCGGAACATTTCCAGCGAATCATTAACCATGTTATTAATTAGAACTCAGCTGTCCTCTATAAACATCCACAACATTATATCAATCAGAAACTTGTAAAATGTACTGCACATACAGTACTGGCGTCCCACAAGTCTCGACTCTTGGACCACTGCATTTGGTATTTTGCTCTTTTATTTGTTCAATGTGAATAAAAAAGCTTTTATAAATGTTCATTTATTTTCAATTAGTAGCGTCATGTAATGAGGCAGACGAGGCATGGTGTAATTGTAGCTGTACAGTACTGCAGACTTTATCAAATGTAACACGCAACAGGAAACAAACACTGATATTTAACCAGCAACCTGTACAGATAAAGAATCATTTAACCAACCAGAACAGAACAGAGAAAAGTAGATGCAATCCAACCTAAGAGCGAATCCCTAGTAGCATAAATGTGAGCCGTCATATCAGGTCAGGTGTTGAGTCACACAGGTAAGTTTTGTGCTGTGGCCATTAGAGGGCAGTAGGTGAAATGAATCAGTTCTCAAATATTTGTTGATAAATTCTTTATCTTCCCTATCCTTTCACAGAATTGATAATGTTTAAATCCATAACGTTGTCTTAAAGCACTGAACGCTCTCCAAGCTGGTTACTCTCATTATGGCTATAAAGCCGCCCTGCTGGTGAAGTTATTTCCAGGGCTAGCAGGTAAGTCCTGATGTCAAAATGAGGCTAAGGGCCCACCTTTTTCTTAAGACATCACAGAATCCACATTTAAATATTCTGAAAATGGGATTTCAGCAAAGTGCTCCAGGTAAACAAACGCCCTCTGGCCATATCCCAGGAACCGGACATAATAGAAAAAATAGAGCTTAACGAACCAGGAACCTGAAAATATGCAGAGCTCAAATCACCCAAAATGCCACGTAATACCTGATAAATAAGGGTACTAATTAAATATAACTCAAACCAGGTGTGAACTGAAATCATAATGTGAACCAGGAATTAGAAAATGTGTACAACATAAAAAGCGCAAAACACAAACACACAAAGTGTTACAGTGACACATGTCACCTTTTTATTGCATTTAAGGTAGTAAGTTTTTAAGAGTGAATTAATAGGCATCCTGCATTTTTCTCCATTTTTTTCATTTGTATTTATTTATTTGTATAATTTGTTTTATATTTTACCAGCCTAAAGTCACTCAAATGTGTTTTTTTTTTTTACCCGAATATGACAAAGATCATATCTTTTTATTTATTTATTTTTTTTTTTTTTAGGGCTGTCTGAATGAGTATCTGATCTGAGTTACTTTCACACATGGTCATGTGACTTGAATGAGACCGGCAGATCGGAGTTCATGTGGCCTCTGTGGACGCGTAAGGTGCTGACATCATCAGTCAGGACCGGTAGTGTGAGGACATCATACAGTAGCATTGCTAGCAACAGCTGATTAAACAGCTAAAGCGAGGTGCCTGGCTTCCTTCCTTCCTTCCTTCTTCTGGACCTCAACAAATCCAGCCCTCTAACTGCTCGCCTTTCTCCAGAACAAAACCTCTAACATTTTATAATTTTTTCCCCTAATATTGCATCAGTTATTTGAAATGAATCTATACCACTATATCCTATATCCTGTATACAGGGTCGTGGGGCCCCTGGAGCCTATCCAAAGGGACTTAGGGCATGAGCGAGGTGGGGTAGGTACACCCTGGATGGGGTGCCAATCCATTGCAGGGCACACACACATACTGTATATACACTCACACACTCATTCACACGCTACGGGCAAAATGAGTCTAATCTGCATGTCTTTGGATGGTGGGAGGAAACTGGAGGACCCTGAGAAAACCCACCGAGCACGGGGAGAACAAGCAAACTCCCTGCACACGGAGATGGGAATCGAACCCATATCCTGAAGGTGCGAGATGACTGTGCTAACCATTAGGCCACCGTGCCCGCCTATGCGTTACTAAAGTACTTAAAAAGAGTTTTAAATAACTCTCCCACATCAACTCCAGGCCTGTGTGGATAATAAACTGATGTGTAATAATTACAACACGCAATGTTGTACTTCTGCACGGGCAATAATAACAGACTATATTTGTGCAGGAATAATCCAGCCCTTCTCTAAATACATCTGCTTAATATAATATTTATAGACTTAAACACAGCCTGAGATAAATTTAGCCCTAATGGTGCCCTGATATAGATCTGCGCTGGACTCTGCACTTGGCTGAGCATTTCTATGAGCCTGAGAACACCAAAGAGGCTTTTTTCATTCAGGAGAACATCAGAGCAGAGCCTAAATCAGAACCCTTCAGAATAATGAATAACACACGCTCCGTAGTACACACGGCTGTGAAAAGCATCAATATTTCAGAGCCAGGCTCTTACGGGAACATACGCCAGAGCGTCTTTGCTTTCCCCTGAAACCGGATGAGAGCAGACTTCAGGCTTGGATTAGGATAAACTCTTAATCTCGCGTCATTTCTGCAGAATTACACATGACATTTAGTGTGAAGGAAAGAAAAGAAAAACAACACCGAGGTTGGTGCCAATTCCCCCGTGTTTATTTCTTTCACGTCTCCTGGCCTGTTTCTTCGCTGTAACACTTCGCGGCTGTCAGAAGACGCAGACACTCCGTGAGCCGTTCCAGCAGAACACCAGGCTTCCTAGCAATCGTCTGCTTTTGTTTTTTATTGGGGAAACCCATCTACGTGGTAACACAGAGCTAAAAATAACCTCCGCTCTTCCACGCCAGAGTCTCTCTCGCTGCCAGAGTGCAGAGGCGACCGGTTATAGCCGAGGAGCAAAATAAATCTGTCTCCAGGATCCGCCCATCTACCAGATTTATTCATGAGGGGGGACAGATTTACAGCCAGGAGGAATGCCCTCGCTGTCGCACGGGGCAGGAGTCTATTTTTAGTGCCTGTGAGTGTTTACATGACAGACAAAATGAAATACTTTCGCAAACCTGTAAGAGGAAAACAGCACGTAGGGAAAAAAAACCAAGTGCTGTTTAATACACTCGTTTGTCCTTTTTATTGAAATATTATTCAGGTTGCGTAAAATAACATCCTGTTATAAGAGCAGCTCTGACAATAGAAGAAGTACACTCATCACATACTGTACTGTATCTTGACCTACAGTGACACCTGGATGGAGCTTGGGCTTGAACCCCACAACCTTCTGGCCTTCTTTATTGTATTAATGCACTTATTTGAACAGGTGTGTAATAGGGAAGGAGATGTCTGTTCAACACTGAGCACACATGGAAGGAGTCTCCAGTGTCAGGGTTTCGTAACTGAACTAAACCTGTAGCTTCAAGTCTTCAGATATTTTCTGGACAGGGGAGTGTTAAATCCCCTTCAGCTTCGATTACACACACTGTGGTGTCCAGTTCATGTGTGAAAATGATTCCTCGTGGTCCCAGAGACACTCTTTCACATGCTGAGTCACACGCTAGAATATGGCCGTCCCATCAGGGCAGAAGAAACCCTGCATAGATGTGATGTGCTGGTGATTCAGTACATTCAGGTGGTCATGTGACTTCATTTTATCGCCACATAACGTTGCTGAGTCTCGACCTGAGCGACTGAAGCGACCCCAGATCATAACACTGTCTCCAGAGGCTACAGTGGACGCTATGCATGATCGCTTCATGCGCTTCCCTTCTCACCCTGACACGCCCATCACTCTGGAATAGACTCAATCTGGACTCATCAGGTCACATGACCTTTTTAAAGTCCAGTCTTTATGCTCCCTAACAAACTCAAGACGTTTTCCTGATGAGTCTCACTAACAAGTGGTTTTCTTACAGACACACAGCTGTTTAGTCCCAGTCCTGCGAGTTCTCATTACATTGTGTGTGTGTGGAAATGCTCGTACTTTCACTTTTTTTACTGTTGATTTTTTGCCATGTGACTTTACTGAATGTTTAAGTGATCTCCATTCATGATTTTCCATAAAGTTGACTGTTCAGCGCCATCCTTTCAGGTTTTGATAACATGTTGATAGGTTCCTAACCCAGTTCCACTCATTTCAATTTTCCTTACTTGTTTTCTTTGCTTGATGCAGCCCAATAATTTGAACCTTCTGAAATGGCGACTTATTTTTGTTACTCAAGAGAGTATATTTTTTAAAAAGCATGATGTAATACTTTTTGTAAATAAAAAAGGACATAAAAATGTTATGTACAGTACAGTGGAACCTCGGATTGCGAGTAACGTGGTTTACGAGTGTTCCGCAAACCGAGCAAAGATTTTTAATACATTTTTAATCGGAAACCGAGCAAGTATTAGTTTTCGAGCGCAAGTGATCACAACTGAGCCAATGATTTTTCTCTCTCTTGCACTGCGGGAATTATGGGTAATCATCTCCCCTGCTGCGTCCCCTGTGTCAAAATAAGAGTCCCCTGTTGCATCTTAGTGCTCGTCCCTTATAATCAACATCTCCCTCTCTCTTCTGTGTGCGATTTCTTTTTTCTTTCCCGTTAAAACAGTGTTTGCATTGTGTATGTTAGTTGTGAAACTTAAAAAGCCAGGTGGGGGAGGGAGGAGGAGTTTTACTGTTTAAGACAAGGCGAGGGGCTAATTCCACACACACACACACACACATACAAATACACGGCGCCTGCGCGCACAAAAGGAAACACTTAACTGTCTGGATTCATTTCTACTTTTGTTTAATGTTAAGTGCAGGTTAATTTGTTTTATTTTTACTTTATATGTTGTATTAATTATTTTTATGTATTTATTGTTTTGGGCTGTAGAACGAATAATTTGAGTTTTCATTATTTCTTATGGGAAACGTCTATTTGGTTTACGAGTGTTTTTGGAATACGAGCCCGCTTCCAGAACGAATTATGCTCGTAATCCAAGGTTCCACTGCACATCCATCTACTCAGTTTAAATCTTATTTCAGTAATAATTGGTCTGTAGGCTTCATCTTCTCTACATGCAGCCCTTAGCACAAATGTTCTTTATTGATTATCTATAATGTGTAGGATATAACACTAGTGTCAATTTAAAAAAATATATAAATCAAAAACCTTTTCAGGCAGCTAAAAGCCTTGAGGATCACCATAATCAATCAGTTGACTGAGGTGTAAAGATCCAAGAAGATCATCTACAACATGAGAACCATCCAAAACCTCAGAGAAAAAAAAAAATCGAGCCTAAAGAGATTTGTCAATGACATTAAAAACCAATTTTGAGCTCCCGTACACTGTGCTCTTTTCTGTTAATCCACCCAACATGACCATCTGTGGTGTTCCATCCCAGTGGCTTTAATTCCATTAAGCCCATTACACTAAGTGATCCAGGGAACAGATCTCCACAAAGCAATGACTGGAGTAATAATCCATATTTGTTTAGGATGCTTTAGCTCCTTCTTGCATGAACTTCAACATATTTGTTGTCTTCATGCACACTTATTACATTTACGCATCTCTATTACTGAGAAAATCCTGCCAGCTGTTTTCCCATCGGTTGCTAATTTCCTTTTTCTCAAGTTCTGAAGTTTCACGAGGGACGGAGGGGATTCACCATGTCCACTTCAAACGTCTCCAACACACAGCGCTAATAACACGTCTCTGTTTAAACGCTACGTACAGACGCTCAGCACAGCGCCTTAATAAATTATTAATACTCAGCATGACTTGCATGTAAACACTGGCTTGGCTCTTCTCAGGCTTCCCTCTAACATCTGGACTGCTTCACTCTAACGTGTGTGAGAATCGTCCCGAAATGACGGCGGGTTTTACTTCCAGAAGGAGGTTTTACGCTCTGGTTTGAGTTCCTGCTATCCAAACATTTTTTTACAAAAACAAACGACAGCAGTGAACGTGCTTTTACTGTTTTACGTCATCGTAACATAACCCGCAAAGACATGTGAGAGCTAGAGCTAGAAGATTCCACTGATTAATTTTCCCATGATTCACAGGACAAGCTGGCTTTGTATTCACCATTTCAGTATTGTTTATATTTTTTTTATATTTTTGCTAGAAACTATCAGAATATAATCTGAACATAAAATAAGTCAGTACTCAGTACAATTCAGTTATCCATATCTTCACAGATCAGGATGCTTCAGTATTCAGTAGGCTTCTCCCATTCTCCATACTGTACATTTTAGTGTTCTTTATACTTCAGTACTCTGTATATTCTAGTATTTAATATTCCCTACATTTCAGTATTTAGTACAATTCAGTATTCAACACTTCAACTGTCCATGGTCTTTATTACTATATGCACTTTTCAGGATATTCAGTATGTTCCACTGTAGTATCCAGCACCCTCAGCGTCTTAGTACATTGCATTCCTTACGCTCTGTATAACATTTCAGTATTCAGTAAAATTCAGTATGTCTGACACTTTCATTATCTGTACACTTCAATATTCAGTACACTTCCATATCTGTATCCTTCCATACACAGTACACTTTATTTCTTACACTTTTTCCATACACTTCAGTATTCAGTACAGTACAGTGGAACCTTGGATTATGAGCATAATTCGTTCTGGAAGTGGGCTCCTGTTCCAAAACACTCGTAAACCAAATCATCATTTCCCATAAGAAATAATGAAAACTCAAATTATTCGTTCCACAGCTCCAAAAAATAAATACATAAAAATAATTAATACAATCTATAAAATGAAAATAAAACAAATTAATCTGCACTTTACCTTTAAAAAAAGTACAAATAAATCCTGACAGATAAGTGTTTCCGTTGGTGCGTGCAGGTACCGTGTGTGTGTGTGTGTGTGTGTGTGTGTGTGTGTGGAATTAGCCCCTTCCCTCACCTCGTTTTACACAGTAACACTCCTCCTCCCTCTCCCCACCTCGCTTTACACACACACACACACACACACACACACACACAACGGAAACAGCGTTTTAACAGTAAATAAAGAAATCTCTCTGAGACTGGCATGAGCGCATATTAACAGAATCACTTTTTAAGTTTCACAACAAACGCATAAACACAGCAAAAACACCGTTTTAATGGAAAAAGTGAGAGAGTGACGCTCGGTGTCAAAATAAGAGTCGCATGCGTGATACATGATACTCGGCACTCGTAAACTAATACTTGCTTGGTTTCCGATTAAAAATTTATTAGAAATCTTTGCTCGGTTTGCGGAACACTCGTAAACCACGTTACTCGCAATCCGAGGTTCCACTGTATTCTGTTCTATTCTATACTAAATGCTGAAGTGTGCAGCAGGGATCTTTGACCTGGCAGTCCTGGGGGGCCAGCGTTCAGTTCAGTTTGGTGATCCTTGTTCTCAATCACTGCTTATGCAACTAATCTGTTAAAGACCAGGTTCAGTAGGTGTGTTTAGGTGCTGGTGAATTACAAACTGGCTCTCCAGGACTAGGGATGAAAATCCCTGCTATACACTATCGTATCCCTCACACTTTAGCATTCAGTACATTTTAAACCTTACACACTTGATTTACTTATATTAGACTTCAGTATTTCCTAACGTTCAGCATGCCATGCTCCTCAGTATTCTCTACACTTCCATCCTTATACTTTTCCCTTAAATTTCAGTATTCAGTACATTTCAGCGTTTCTTTACGTTTACTCTTCCATACACTACTGTATTTCAAACACTTCAGTATTCCTGACTCTCTGATTTGGTCAGCTAGTTAAGTACTCGTTATGAATAAGTAAAGACAATCGAATGTCTCTCTCTCTCTCGTGTGAGAGAGCGACTCCAAACCATAATCTCCGTAATATTACAATCGTCCTGGAACATGGCAGAATCCCCGTATTATCTGAGATTGGACAGAAATCAGACGACAGCAAAGGATTTATTTATCTAAAAGTGAGAGCAATAAGACACGGCAAGATTTAATATAAAGCCTGTGAACTTAGACAAGACAGAAAGCTGGACAAGACTTCACTACTAATAGAGAGAAAGCAGGAGTCTGTGGTTAGGATTAGGACATACGGTCCGCATGCTCTCAACGTAGCAGTCAGTCAATGAACGTTCACTCAAAGACACGAAGCTAAAAGTCTAAGAGTCATTTTCGCTTGTCTACTGACTGACTGTGACATTTTTTTCTCTGTGACATTTTTTCATATCTATTTGTCTCCTGTAGTGGGGACGGGTAATCGTTCTGGCATGTACAGTGTCTCAACAGTTCTTTCATGTATCTCAGTCTTCACTCAGGCAACAAGCGTCATTAATTACACTAAATGCAAGTGGAATTGAATTATTACTTCGATTGGACAGGTGGGCGGGACTTGATTAGGATAGGTGGGAGGACATTGGGTAGAACAGTTGGGTGTGAGTATCATCTACCAGGTGGGCGTTAGAATGGGTGGGCGTGACTGTTTTAAACAGGTGGGTTTGACTTTGATTAGAACGCATGGGTGTGACTGTGATTAGGACAGATGGGTGGAACTTTGATTTGGACAAATGGACGTGACTGTTTAGGACAGGGGGCCATGGATGGTTTAAACATGTGGGCGTGACTGATTAGGACAGGTGGGCGGGACTTGATTAGGACAGGTGGGCGGGACTTGATTAGGACAAGTGAGTATTAGTTTGATTAGGATGCTTGGGTGTGACTTTGATTAGGACAGGTGGGCGGGACTTGATTAGGACAGGTGAGCGGGATTTCATTAGGACAGGTGGGCGGGACTTCATTAGGACAGGTGGGAGGACATTGGGTAGAACAGTTGGGTGTGAGTATCACCTACCAGGTGGGCATGACTGATTTAGACAGGTGAGTATTACTTTGATTAGGGCCGGTGGGCGTGACTGTTTTAAACAGGTGGGCGTGACTTAGATTAGGACAGGTGAGTATTAGTTTGATTAGGATGCTTGGATGTGACTTTGATTAGGACAGGTGGGCGGGACTTGATTAGCACAGGTGGGCGGGACTTGATTAGCACAGGTGGGCATTACTTTGATTAGTTCAGATTGGGAGGACTTTGATTAGGTCAGGTGGGCGGGACTAGTTGTTAGGACAGGATGGGATGGGGATACAGGATTTTAATATAAGTAGGCATGTGATTGGGTGAAATAGGTGGGCGTGGCCTGAAATATAACGTGTATACACTCAGACGTGCTGTAATGTGATCCTACCTCTTGATAGCCTTGTAGCAGATGATGACTGTGAGGAAAAGGAAGACGACTGATGCACAGCTCACCGTCCCCAGCACCAGGATCTCCACCTCTTTACCCCAGGGCTTCACAGGAGGAGACACAATGGATGGAGCCACTGCAAGAACAGAGACAGAGAGAGAGAGATGAGCGAGGTCCTGTGGAGACAGACGCTCCGGTGTCTCCTCCGTCACCTGTAAAGCTCTGTGGTGTTGTTAGGAAACCGCAGCACTTTGCACCACTCCATTCATCATCCCTGTACCCGTGAGGTGCTTTCACTCGGCCCATTACGCAGCGCCAGATTAGCGCTTCAGGCTAGGCCACGCCTCTCATGCCACTTTAAAGCTTTCCTGCGCTCGCTGTGTTTTATCGAGTGCGGATTGTAATAGCGGGAGGGGAGTTAACGGCCCCGTTCATCTGCTTAATCACTCACGAGTGCCGCATCGGCCTCTTTTCCTCGCCGCCGAGCTCCGGGTTCAGCACTTTCCTCTCCTCATTAGCATACGCGGATATACTATAGAGAGTTCATTAGCGGCAGGGAAATGCTAATGCGTCTAGAAACCGGGAAAATGTAGCATTTAATCAAAGGTCAACTCTGACACCGACATTTCTTTCAAAGCTTTTCCTCCTCACACTCGTGCCTCGACAGGACCGCGTCTACGGATAAGTCTTTTAACCTCCTGCCTTGTTTTAAAATAACACATCTCTATAAATTTAAATTCAATAATTAAATTAATCGTCATTAACAGATTGGCTGGGATTACGCAACTTTCAATCTTTAGGGCAAATTGATTTAATTTCCTTTACAGAAACAGGGCAACATATTCAACACACACACACACACACACACACACACACACACACACACACACACACACACACTTCAAAAATATTATTCAGTATTAAACCAGAATGTTTAAAAACTAATAGCTGAATTAATCACCCCATTTATCACCAGTGTGAATTAAACACACACACACACACACACACACACACACACACACACACACACACACACACACACACACAGAGCACTGCTACAGTACGAATAAATGAGAAACGTACTGTAATAACAGTGTGAAAAGTGTTAAAATATGGCATTATTATTATTAATGATTGATATTACATGATTTACTTTATAACGAGTGAAGTGGACGTGCAAGACGAAGAGTTTTGTATAATATCGGCACGGTGATGTTTAGTGTAAGAGAAGTCTGTAAGGAGTGTATTTAACGTTAATGTGAGGAGTCTCCAGCGCCGGAGCTGAAACACAACGACAGGGAGAAAGAGGAGAAAAATCTGTAATAAATTAAAAAAATATATAATAATAATGTTAAAAGACTGCTGTGGTGTAAGAGGAATAAAACACTCGGGGCATGCAGTTATAGGAAAATTGTTAACAACTGTGCATGCGTGTGTGTGTGTGTGTGTGTGTGTGTGTGTGTGTGTGTGTGTGTGATTAAACAGCAGTCGACATATCACAGATAACATGATGGCAGTGTGATTAGATTAGAGTATTTTTATACTTGCTCTCTGCTTTAATGCAGTTTCTCAGCTCTGGCCTTCTCCACATAAACTCATTTTATAACCTGAGCAACAACAGAACCCATGTACAGCAACAACAACAACAACAACAACAACATCAACACAACAATAACATAACACATCAACACAACACCATCAACACAACAATAACATAACACATCAACACAACAACATCAACACAACAACATCAACACATCAACACAACAATAACATAACACATCAACACAACATCATCAACACAATAAAAAAAACAACAACACATCAACACACCACCACCACCACCACCACCAACAACAACAACACATCAACACAACAGCAACAACATCAACACAACAACAACAACACAACAGCAACAACAACACATCGACAAAACAACAACACAACACATCAACACAACAACACAACACATCAACACAACAGCAACAACATCAACACAACAACACAACAATAACACAACAACAATATCACACAACACATCAACAGCAACCTCAACACAACAATAAAACAACAAGAGCAACACCACCCCCACCACTACCACAAAAACAACAACAATAACACAACAACAAGAGCAACACCATCACTACTACAACAACAAGAACAATGCAACATCATCAAAAAACAACAACAACAAGAGCAACACCACCTTCACCACTACAACAAAACAGCAAGAACAAAAACACACACTATTCCTCTAATGACACACACATCAGCCCCCTGAAGATTCCCCTTATAATGCACCCATTATTTTCTGAAAGTCATTCCAATCATTCCCACCAGAGCCACGCCCATGAGCCTGGCACTCGGCTTTACTGGGTGGATTCTGCTGAGCGGCGCCGGCACTCTGGGATTTACAATACAACATTTCTCACACTGACACGACTTTGCTGTTGGCTGTGTTTGTCCACACTGGGTCACATCTTTCATTGTAAGATCTCTACCCCAGACCAAGGAATCCTTTTTTTTGCAATTTTAAAATCAGACTGAAGTTCTTGGAGTTCCAGCTGGCTTCATTCAAATCATTATATAAGTGAAGGTTTTACTGCAGTGCTGTAACACTGAACATACAGAGCGCACATGAGAAACTGAAACATAAATCAGTAATAAATCTGTCCTGGACTTAAATCTGCTTGTTTATTGAAGCTCTGCTTCTCATTCCCAGTTTGTGAGTCACGCTGAGATGAGGTTCATCAAACTGACAGCACTCACTCACTCCATCACTCCAGCCTCTTCTAAAGCATCATTCACTATCTACACCGTGGACTGGCAGCACACACACACACACACACACACACACACACACACACACAATCTTTTACTCTGGATGACGGGAGCACTTGTGGGTTTCCATCCCCGTGGGTGGCTCATCCACACTCACGACAGCGTGGAGCAGAGCAAAGGCCAATGCTGAGCCTGCAGGCACCGCAGCCTCCCCCGGACTACTACTGTTAGTCATCACCAGGCACAAAATCACTCCATCACTCCATCACAGATCAGCAACCAAGAAGACACTACGTAGAAATGAGGTCGCAGTGTTCCACATTCATTTAGAAAAATGCAGAAAGATGTGAAATTGGAAAGAAAGGCAAGTTTATATTGGTGCAAGTGCAGCGGAACGAATGTCATAATAATAATAATAATAATAATAATAATAATGATGATGATGATGATGATGGACAACATATATTACACGTGTTAAACATCCAGCATTCAGCGATTATGTGAAACTGCATTCTTGGTTAGGGGAAGTGATGGAGTCATGGAGATGGTTCATACTTTTTTCTACAAATAAATACTTTCTATAATGATTTACATGAAAAGCCACAACTCTAAGTGAGTAGAACTTGACACCAATTATGGTCAGGATTCAGATGAACAAGTTGATGGAGATGATACAGATGGTGCAGATTCAGATAAAGAAATCATACTGATTATGGATGATGGAGATCCTGGGGTTGGCAGAGATAATAAAGATTGTAGAGATAAGGTAGATGATTGAGATGGCTGAAATGAAGATGAGGGAGACGATGCGCATGATAGAGGTTTTGAGGATGATAAAGATAAAGATGATGGAAATAGGAGAGATGATGGAAAGCATAGCGAGAATGGAGGAAATGGATATAATGGAGATGATGGAGAAAATGGACCTGGCGATGATGAAAATGATCAGCTGTAACATTAACCCCACTTAACGTTAACACATTAACATTGCGTATTAATAATATACCAGTAAACAAGTGAGGAGGTCAGGGGCACCAAAGGCTCACCCATGTCCGTGAGAAACAAAGGCAAGTATGTCTGGTCCGAACTCACAGAAAAGCTTATGTGGCACAAACTGATGAAAAAAGCCTGTGCTGACTATGATAGAAATGCACCAGGACACCCAGTGCACTACAGCCCATCAAACACGGGACACTGCAGGCCAAACACACACAATAGTGGGTGCAATGTTTTGTGTTGTAATGTTGGGTGTAATTGGCTGATTAGTGCAGCAAGCAGGAAGTTGATCGAGATGATGGAGATGAAATCTGTTGGAGATGGTCGAGATGATAAAAAGTGATAAAGATGATAGAAGGGATGCAGATGATCAGTGATGCTGGGAATCATAAAGCTGGAGATGTGGGAGATAAACAGGATATAAACTATAGAGATTACAAACGATGCAGATGATACAGATAATAAAGGTGAGAGAGATGCAGGCATACGGAGATAGTGATGGATTATGTAAGCAGGTCTCCAGGAGTCTCCAGTGTCAGCGCTTTTTAACCATTAAAGGTAAAGATGTAATGTTATATATATATATATATATATATATATATATATATATATATATATATATATATATATATATATATATATATAAAACATTACATATATATGCTGTAGGATAAGAGGAATAAAACACATCAGTGTAACTGTAACTGCCAGTGAGGAAGTAAAAATCTCTCTAAAGAACAGAGTGGGAGATTTTTATTATTATTATTATTATTATTATTATTATTATTATTATTTATTTTTTTTTGTACATGAACACACACTCTGTCAGCAGGATGCCACAATAATTACTTGCTCCAGTTTATAAAGCTTTCATTAATTTAGACAGGCTCTGAAATGGAAAAAACATTATGATAATACAATCATCTGGTTTTAAGAAGGATGGTGCTGGAGATTTTGATGATGAGGATGAGAAAGATGAGGAGGAAGAGGAGAGGAGGATGATGGACAGGAAGGGGCGTGAGGTTGACAGGCGCTCCATGAAGAGAGACAGTGAAAGGGGATCTCACGTCTTATCGGAGCTCCATGTGTTGACCTCTTGTTTATACCAAACATAGAGATTTCACATTCCATAATTCAAGCCAGACGGAGGACACGCGGGTTTAATAATGACTGAATATCTAATGAAGTCATGAGAAGAAGGAATACGCACTCGGTGTTATAGTTATGTACGTATCAGAGTAATGAAAGTAATAAGAGGTTAAACATATTCACCGATGACAGCTGTGTTTATTTTACCTACTTACTCCAGAACTATACTGTCTGCTGATCAGACATTATTTTATGATCCACCTGTCTAATGGACAACTGTCGAGGCGTGGACTCCACTAGACCTCTGAAGGTGTGTGTAGTATCTGGCACCAAGCCGTCAGCAGCAGGTCCTTTAAGTTCTGTAAGTTGCAAGGTAGAACCTCCATGCAAGATTGGAATGCAAGTCCGGGAATTTGGAGGTTTGGAAGTGAATACATCAACATCTCCATGAAGAGGTGAACTAGTTGGCCTGCAACAATGGGTAGACAGGTGATACGTGTCAAAGTAACGTCCACATGAATGGCAGGACCCAAGGTTTCCCAGCAGAACACCACCCAGCGCATCACACTGCCTCCGCCTGCTCGCCTTCTTCCCATAGTGCATCCAGCTCTTCTACAGGTAAGCCACCCACATACACCTGGCCATCCACATGACCAGGCCTCCATCTTCCATTGCTCAGTGGTCCAGTTCTGAAGCCCACATGCCCACTGTAGGAGATTTTAACAATGCATACGGGTCAGCATGGGCACCCTGACTGGCCTGCAGCTACTCAGTCTCACATGCAACAAACTGTGATTCATTCTATCACAGCCAGCATTCACTTTTTCAGCAAGACTTGGCCGCCCATGACCCTGTCGCAGGTTCATCAGTTTTCCTTCTTTGGATCACTTTTGGTTGGTTCTGACCAGTGCGGACTGGGAACATCCCAAAAGAGCTGCGGTTTTGGAGTTGCTCTGACCCGGCCATCTAGACATTACAGTTTGTTCTTTGTCACAGCCACTCAAGTCCATCTACTTGCCCATTTTTCTTGCTTCCAACACATCCACTTTGAGAACCGACTGTTCAGGTGCTACATAAAATATCCCACCCCCTGACTGGTGACATCATAACATGATAATTAATGATAAACACTGTACCTATACATATATAGGTACATATACACTCACCTAAAGGATTATTAGGAACACCACACTAATATGGTGTTTGACCCCCTTTCGCCTTCAGAACTGCCTTAATTCTACGTGGCATCGATTCAACAAGGTGCTGAAAGCATTCTTTAGAAACGTTGGCCCATATTGATAGGAGAGCATCTTGCAGTTGATGGAGATTTGTGGGATGCACATCCAGGGCACGAAGCTCCCGTTCCACCACATCCCAAAGATGCTCTATTGGGTTGAGATGTGGTGACTGTGGGGGCCATTTTAGTACAGTGAACTCATTGTCATGTTCAACAAACCAATTTGAAATGATTCGAGCTTTGTGACATGGTGCATTATCCTGCTGGAAGTAGCCATCAGAGGATGGGCACAACATGGTGGTCATAAAGGGATGGACATGGTCAGAAACAATGCTCAGGTAGGCCGTGGCATTCAAACGATGCCCAACTGGCACTAAGGGGCCTAAAATGTGCCAAGAAAAGATCCCCCACACCATCACACCACCACCAGCAGCAGCCTGCACAGTGGTAACAAGGCATGATGGATCCATGTTCTCATTCTGTTTACGCCAAATTCTGACTCTACCATTTGAATGTCTCAACAGAAATCGAGACTCATCAAACCAGGCAACATTTTTCCAGTCTTCAACTGTCCAATTTTGGTGAGCTCGTGCAAACTGTAGCCTCTTTTTCCTATTTGTAGTGGAGATGAGTGGTACCCGGTGGGGTCTTCTGCTGTTGTAGCCCATCCGCCTCAAGGTTGTGCGTGTTGTGGCTTCACAAACGCTTTGCTGCAGACCTCGGTCGTAACGAGTGGTTATTTCACTCAAAGTTGCTCTTCTATCAGCTTGAATCAGTCGTCGCATAGACAGATAGATAGTAAGCATCACACCATCATCATAGATAGTCACAGAACCTGACGGCCAATCCGCATCAAGTATTTTCGGTGCAACAACTAATTTTCCTGTATTTGAAAGTCAACGTTTTTTTTGTTCCCCATGACGAGTGTCAATGCGCCGCTTCACGCAGAAGTTAAAGCTTTATCCTGAACTCAGTCTGATGGAACATGATGCTGATTTAATGCGAGGTCCTTAGCTCCACACACACACGCGCACACACACTTGTGTCATTTTGGAGGAGCTCCGTCTGCCTCACATGTCCTTTTTTGGGCGTAAAGGAGCGTGTTCTCCCCCAGAGCCTGAGAGCGATTGTGAATAATCGACTTCCCCTCGTCTACACGCTCAGCTGTTACGCTAAAAATAAACTCCAACACACCAGTATTTGGGACCAGTGATCGGCGTGTGAGTGCGTGTGTGTGTGTGTGTGTGTGTGTGTGTGTGCAGATGTGTACAAACAGGGAGTGTTGAGAGAAACCTCACACACTCACCTTACACCCCTCACACACACTCTACAGCACCTCCTGAATCAACACAGCCAATGTATACCACCGAACTTTTATAGGAAACCATTTATTTTTACACGCTGTCATCAGTTTTGTGTAAAAATGTATCAATTAAATGTATTTATTTATATCTAATAAATAAGCCCGTAAAGTAAGTGTGTGAATGAACACACAAACACACACACGAACATGAAAACATGGAGTTAGTGCACAAACAAATAAAATGTATTTATATAAAGAAATCAAAAGTTTAAGTAAGAAAAACAGCAAAAACATATTAATGTAAAATGTGTGTATTATGGATGTGTATTATGTCCTGTATGTGTGTGTGTGTGTGTGTGTGTGTGAGACTGACCAGTAGGAGAGAAGAGTCTGGGTGGAGGTGGTGGAGGAGGAGGTGGTGGGAGCAGGGGGTAAGGTCTGCAGTGACAGGGCAGGTGACAGGTGTCCTCCAGACGCACAGCGCGAGCTCCAGAGCATGACTTCTGTCCTGATCCATGAGCGTGCTGAGGGCGAGAGCAGAGCAACATCAGGAGCACACTCACACTCCTTCATCCTCATTCAGCTCTTCTATCTATCTATCTCTCTCTCTCTCTCTCTCTCCCTGGTTATACACACACACACACACACAGTGGGTATAGAAAAGAATACATTTTTGTTGCTTTGCAGCCTGAAATGAAGACAGACACACTACTTGTTTCACCCATTTGTATTTACTCCGTTCAACTTTTAACATCCAAGTGACAAATATAACATGTCCACAAAAATTTAATAAAAAACAGAATGACTGAGTTGGAAACAGGTCACGCCATCATTGAAATAACTTGCAAACTCAGTCATGTGAAGCTAATCACATTCTAATCATGCTCTCAATGGCACACAAATCTGTTTCAGCCGTGATCAGCTGTGGTTATTTTGATTAGCTCAGCATGAAAAGCTGGAGATCTCCGGGATAAAGTTGTGCACAGACACACATCAGGAGATGGATAGAAATAAAATTCAAAGGCTTTATTACTGACTCCCTGGACCAGGACGTCACTCCAAACTGGATCTAAAGAGCCAGGAGGAAACTGGTCAGAGAGGCTACCGAGCGGCCAACAGCAACTCTGAAGAAGTGCAGGAATTCATGACAGGATTCATGATTTGATTGTGTGCGTGTGACAACAATATCACAAATTCTCCACAAATGGGCGAGGGTGGCAAGAAAAGTGACAGAGCTTAGCAAAAACACACCTTGAAGATTCTGAGGCCACATGGAAAAACCTGTTGTGGTCAGATGAGACTAAAATTTAATCGTTTGGCCACAACACCTAACAATATCCAATACAGCTCACCATCCAAATAACATCATTCCCCCATATATATGTATTTTTCTTCTCCCTAAAAACAGTTTAATCTATATTTTTTCTAAAATTGTCAGTATAGTGGAACCTTGGATTACGAGCATAATTCGTTCCGGAAGTGGGCTCGTATTCCAAAACACTCGTAAAACAAATCAAATCTTCCCATAAGAAATAATGAAAACTCAAATAACTCGTTCCACAGCCCAAAAAAATAAATACAGAAAAATAATTAATACAATATATAAATTAAAAATAGATACCAACAGATAAGTGTTTCCGTTTTGTGCGCGCAGGCGCCGTGTATTTGTGTATGTGTGTGTGTGTGTGTGTGGAATTAGCCCCTTCCCTCGTCTCGTCTTACACAGTAAAACACCCCCCACCTCGCTTTTTAAGTTGCACAACAAACACACACACAACGGAAACACTGTTTTAACAGGAAAAAAATAAATCTCCCTGACACTCGCATGAGCGCAGACTAACGAAATCACTGCTGTAAAGTAGAAAAAAACAAAACAAATGAACCAGCACCTTACCTTTGAAAAGAATCGCGACAGAGCAGAGTTTCTGTGTAGAGCAGAGTGTGTGTGTCTGTGTGAAGCCGGGGAGGAAGGGGTGTAAAGGCGAGAGAGAGTGTGTGTGTGTGTGTGTGTCGCTGTGTGTGTGTCGGTGTCAAAAAACACGGCACTCGTAAACCAAGACATGCTCGTTTTTCAAGTCAAAATTTATTAAAAATCTTGTCTTGCGGAGCACTCGTAAACCGAGTTACTCGCAATCCGAGGTTCCACTGTATATATTTATTCCATTAAAAATTTTGTTCCAGTTTTCTTTGAAGCAACTCAACATTTCTTGTTAGTATTTTACTAACAAACAAACAAAAAACAAAACAATCACTTTTATCACTTAAAAATAGCATTCTGTATTTTTACAACTATTAAACTAAATCTAAAAAATGTCATTTCAGTCAGTTTTCATAGCATTTTTTGCACAGCTATAAAATAAAAGATGGAATAAATAACTCTGTTTTAAGTCCTTTTACAGTCTTTCTTTCCATTCGCTTCGGCACTAGGATCAGAACTATGATGTCATTTTTTAAAATCTAAACAGAAAAATCACAACCAATGATCATAAATCACACACGCTTCAAAACCTGCTTGGAGACAATAAATATAAACCAGAGTTCGTTTGTTCACTGAACTGAAATCATCAGATCAAAACATCAGTGTATCACAGTTTCAAAACTCCTCTTATGGAACTTGAGGAACAATGTCCAATGTTCTCATCATGAAGGTTTCAGGGTAACGAGGTCCGTATCACCTGGTGGTGCGCGTGGAGAAGAGTGACGTCCACAGCTGTGACACGGAGCAGACAAGCAGGACGAGGAGGACGAGCTGGTCACGGAAAGGGCAGGGGACAAGCGGGACATCTGACAGGTGGACTTAGAGGACAGCTCGGGTCTCACCAGAGATGAACAAAGGTTCTTCACAAAATGTTTGAGTAATGAGAACTTTAGTTTTAGAAGTGGATCAGAACCTGTCGCCAGATCGACTGAAACTGCCTGAGTGTGTGTGTGTGTGTGTGTGTGTGTGTGTGTGTGTGTGTGTGTGTGTGTGTGTTTAATTGTATGGGAGTGTGTGTGTGTTTAATTTTGGGAGTCTGTGTTATTGTGAGTGTGTGTGTTAGTGTGTGAGTCTGTGTTAGTGTGTGTGTTAGTGTGTGAGTCTGTGTTAGTGTGTGTGTGTGTGTGAGAGTCTGTGTTAGTGTGTGTGTGTGAGAGTCTGTGTTAGTGTGTGTGTGTTAGTGTGTGAGTCTGTGTTAGTGTGGCGTGTGTGTGTGTGAGAGTCTGTGTTAGTGTGTGTGTGTGTGTGTGTGTGTGTGTGTGTGTGTGTGTGTGAGTCTGTGATAGTGTGTGTGTTAGTGTGTGAGTCTGTGTTAGTGTGGCGCGTGTGTGAGTCTGTGTTAGTGTGTGTGTGTGTGAGAGATTCTGTGTTAGTGTGTGTGTGAGTCCGTGTTAGTGTGTGTGTGTGTGTGTGAGAGTCTGTGTTAGTGTGTGTGTGAGTCTGTGTTAGTGTGTGTGTTAGTGTGTGAGTCTGTGTTAGTGTGTGTGTGTGTGTCTGTGTGAGAGTCTGTGTTAGTGTGTGTGTTAGTGTGTGAGTCTGTGTTAGTGTGTGTGTGTGTGTGTGTTAGTGTGTGAGTCTGTGTTAGTGTGTGTGTTAGTGTGTGAGTCTGTGTTTGTGTTTGTGTGTGTCAGAGTGTGAGTCTGTGTTAGTGTGTGTGTGTGTGTCTGTGTGAGAGTCTGTGTTAGTGTGTGTGTTAGTGTGTGAGTCTGTGTTAGTGTGTGTGTGTGTGTGTGTTAGTGTGTGAGTCTGTGTTAGTGTGTGTGTTAGTGTGTGAGTCTGTGTTTGTGTTTGTGTGTGTCAGAGTGTGAGTCTGTGTTAGTGTGTGTGTTAGAGTGCGAGTCTGTGTTAGTGTGGTGTGTGTGTGAGTCTGTGTTAGTGTGGTGTGTGTGTGTGAGTCTGTGTTAGTGTGTGTGAGTCTGTGTTAGTGTGTGTGTGTGTGTGTGTGTGAGTCTGTGTTAGTGTGTGTGTGTGTGTGTATGTTAGTGTGTGAGTCTGTGTTAGTGTGTGTGTGTTAGTGTGTGTGTGTGTTAGTGTGTGAGTCTGTGTTAGTGTGTGTGTTAGTGTGTGAGTCTGTGTTAGTGTGTGTGTTAGTGTGTGAGTCTGTGTTAGTGTGTGTGTGTGTGTATGTTAGTGTGTGAGTCTGTGTTAGTGTGTGTGTGTTAGTGTGTGTGTGTATGTTAGTGTGTGAGTCTGTGTTAGTGTGTGTGTGTTAGTGTGTGAGTCTGTGTTAGTGTGTGAGTCTGTGCTAGTGTGTCTGTTAGTGTGTGAGTCTATGTTAGTGTGTGTTAGTGTGTGAGTCTGTGTTAGTGTGTGTGTGTTAGTGTGTGAGTCTGTGTTAGTGTGTGAGTCTGTGTTAGTGTGTGTCTGTTAGTGTGTGAGTCTATGTTAGTGTGTGTTAGTGTGTGTATGTGTTAGTGTGTGAATCTGTGTTGGTGTGTGTATGTGTTAGTGTGTGAATCTGTGTTGGTGTGTGAGTCTGTGTTAGTGAGTGTTAGTGTGTGAATCTGTGTTAGTGTGTGTATGTGTTAGTGTGTGAATCTGTGTTGGTGTGTGTGCGTTAGTGTGTGAGTCTGTGTTAGTGTGTGTATGTGTTAGTGTGTGAATCTGTGTTAGTGTGAGTCTATGTTAGTGAGTGTTAGTGTGTGAATCTGTGTTAGTGTGTGAATCTGTGTTAGTGTGTGTGTGTTAGTGTGTGAATCTGTGTTAGTGTGTGTGTGTTAGTGGGTGAGTCTGTGTTAGTGTGTGTGAGTGTGTGTGTGTGTGTGTTATTGAGTGTATTATTTTGTGAGAGGGTGTCTTTGTCTTCGTGTGTGTGTTATTGTGTAATTTAGTTTGAGTAATTATGTGTGTGTGTGTGTGTGTGTGTGTGTGTGTGTGTGTGTGTGTGTGTGTGTGTGTGTTTTTACTGTGTTAATGTGTGTGATTGTGGTATTGAGCGTGTTAGTGTCACACACAGGGGGTTGGACAGTGAAACTGAAACACTGGCCAGTTTAGTGTTGGAGGTTTCATGGCTAGATTTCCCAGGCTGGTGGCTGATCTTCATTGACTGCAGATTCCACCAGTAAGAGCAGAGTGTGACGGTTTAATCAGCAGAGTAATAGCACAGTTCTGCTTACAATATTGCAACGCACACGACATTGTGGGGGACACATCAGAGATCAAAAGACGACAAAAGTCTTTGTGATGTATCAAGAGCCGCGGTATCCAGGGTAACGTCAGCGTACCACCAAGAAGGACGAAGCACATCCAACAGGAGTAACTGTGGACGCGAGAGGAAGCCGTCTGAAAGGGATGTCCGGGTGCGAACCCGCAGTGTATCCAGAAAACATAAAACCTGCAGAATCAAATGTGCACCTCAACTCTCCTGTTTGCTACAGCCAAACCTTTGGTCACCCGTGCCGATGCCAAACTGTTTCAATGGTGCCAGCAGTGAAGATCTTGTGCTGTGGACAATGCGAAACATGTCTTGTTCTCTGATGAGTCCAGCTTCACTGTCTTTCCCACATCAGGGAGGGTTACGGTGTGGAGACGCCCCAAAGAAGCGACTGTACCACCCAGACTGTTGCCTGCCCAGAGTGAAGCATGGGGGCTGATCAGTGATCGTTTGGGCTGCGATATCATGACATTCCCGAGGCCCAATACTTGTGCTAGATGGGCGCGTCACTGCCGAGGACTACCGAACCATTCTGGAGGACCATGTGCACCCGATGGTTCAAACACTGTATCCTGAAGGCGGTGCCGTGCAGTATCTGTCATTCCCAAGACGAATTAATGCAGTATTGTCTATATTGTGTGTATAAATTAATTAAAATGTATAATAACTTTCCATTTGTTATGAGTCAAGTGTCCAGTAGTGATTTGTACTACATGCAGAATGAAGGAAAAGTGTGTTTGTGTGTGTGTGTGTCTGTGTGTGTGTGTGTGTGGGTTAAGAGTGCTCTCACACAGCCCTTGGCCCCTCAGTTCCCCAGAAGAGTGGGAGTGATGTGAAGTGAAGTCTCTCTCTCTCTCTCTCTCTCTCTCCCATTGTGTGTGTGTGTGTGTGTGTGTGTGAGTGTGTGTGTGTGCTGTGTCTCTCTGTTCTGCATCAGATCAGATCTCAGTCTTTACTCTGGGACGCGGTGATATTCACACTAGTATCTGGGAATCACACTGGAGCTCTTTCACTCACAGATATGAATATTTTTCTTGCACGCCGGCGCTCTGATGAAAACACACACTCACACACACACACACACGTCTGGAGATACTTCATAAATAACGCGGACAATCCAGAGTAACGCAGACCTCAGACTGGGCTCTGTTTAAATGTCAAGAGAAAAAGGAGAACATCTTCACCATCTTCAACAGTTTAGCTGGAAATGTTAGCTAGAAGAGAATAAAAGCGTCTTCACACATGACGTGACGAGAAAACAGATTGGCTCTGGTGTTCCAATATATACGACCACGACGGCGTGAAAACAAACACGTCACTCTCCTCACAGCTGAACAGAAGCCACTGAGCTGCAGCACATGCTAGCGTTACTTGTATTAAAATCAACTTGTTACTTTTAAAACACACACACACACACACACACACACACACACACACACACACACACACACACACACTCATGGATGGTATATAAACCAGAGAACCACAAAAACAGCAAAGATAAAAAAGATTCTTTATGTCACTGAAGGATTCATGATTTCCAACCAAACTCAATTAATCTCCACTCATAATAAATGTAAAGTAAACCTTATAATGTTACAGTCAGAATCCTAAAACACTTTACAAACACACACACACACACACACACACACACACACACACACACACACACACACACACACACACACACACACACAAATTTACACACCGAATGATTTGCTGATTGTTATTTAAGTGCCAGTTGTAGGGGCGTGGCCAGTTGATCATCAGTAGGTCACATGACCATAACATATTGTGTAGTTTGCATTTTATATATTCTATAAAATGAGCAAAATTATCCCCCCCCCCCAAAAAAAAAAACATTTTTATATTTCTTTTTTTTTTCTGATAATTTTGCTCAATTTATAAAATAAAACACACTAAATATACTAAAGAAATATAATAAATAAATAAATATACACACTTTAAACATACGCATTTTAAAACATGGTGGTGTAGTGATCAGCACTGTCGCCTCGCACCTCCAGGGTTCGGGTTCGAGTCCCGTCTCTGTGTGCATGGAGTTTGCATGTTCTCCCCGTGCTTGGTGGGTTTCCTCCGGGTACTCCGGTTTCCTCCCACAGTCCAAACACATGTAGGTTAGGCAAATTGCCGATCCCAAATTGGCTGTAGTGTGTGAATGTGTGTGTGTGTGTGTGTGTGTGTGTGTGTGTGTGTGTGTGTGTGTGTGTGTGTGTGTGTGTGTGTGTGTGAGTGTGTGTGTGTGCCCTGTGATGCACTGGCACCTTGTCCAGGGTGTACCCTGCCATGTGCCCTAAGTCTCCTGGGATAGACTCCAGGCCCCCCTTAAGTGCAAATGACCTGAATATCACCTGTGTTATATAAATTTATATAGAAAGGCTGTATATATATATAGCACATGCACATCAATCAATCCTGAATCCTTTAAATACAATTATATTTCACTAACATGATCTGACTGATTTAAACACCATCCTCATTCCCCAAATGCAGTGCAGTAACAATCCAGCTCTCTGCTATCCGGTCTCCAGTTTTAGATCCAGTGGACACAAGCAAGATTGCAGGACTTCTACAGATCCTCAGGACGAGACACCGATTAGGGACGTCTTCAGGACTCATTAAAACCATAAAAAAAAAAACACTTGACAACCTAGAGACCTCTTTATGAGGCTTGAGATTTGTTGCCCTCTGCGAGTCTGTGTGAACTCGGATATTCGGATATGGAATATAAACGTGGTGATTAGTGTAATAATCACTATTGTGTGATTAT
>CM059229.1:2784943-2869943 GCA_030347435.1 Clarias fuscus
CTTCTCTGTGTGCATGGAGTTTGCATGTTCTCCCCATGCTTTGATGGGTTTCATCCGGGTACTCTGGTTTCCTCCCACAGTCCAAAGACGTGCAGGTTGGGCTACATGGCGTTCCCAAATTACCCATAATGTTCGAATGAGTGTGTGAGTGAGTGTATGTCTGTGTGCCCTGCGATGGATTGGCACCCTGTCACCCTGTGTACTCCGCCTTGTGCCCCAAGTCTCCTGGGATACTGGATTAAGCGGGTCCAGACTGGTTTGGGACCGTAGGTGTGGATTGAACCGATAAACTTCCAGTGTAGAGCATCATAATCCTAGGTTTAGTAGTTAGATCTGTCTCCTCACATCTCCAAGTTTGGTGGTTTGAATCTCATCTCCGGTCTGTGTGCATTGAGTTTGCATGTTCTCCATATGCTTGTTAGGTTTCACTCCTGGGTTTTTCTCCAACAGTTCATCAGAAAAAAAAAAAAAAAAACAATAATTAGGACGATTGGCGTTCCCAATTCATTAACAATTTACGACCCTGGGGACAAGTGGTATAGATGATGGACAGGCTCACTTCTGGTTGGACAGGCTTTTAGGCCATGCCCACTTCGGGTTTAAATCCAAATGCATCTTGTGTATTATGTAATTATGAATAGCTCCTAAAACTGTACATGCAAATAATGAATTATTACATTTCCAGGATCATAACATTTTGGACACAGTTTAATCACTGCTCCCATTCAACACCAGTACACTTTGGACTCAGCACTTAGTATGATATAAATATTGTCTGTTTGTGTCATTGATGCGACGTTGTACCGTAAAATGGTGAAAATGGCAATAAACCTAATACTTAAAAAAAAAAAATGTCCAGAACAGACTTGCTTTTGAGTGCAAATCAAGCGACTCAGCAAGACGCACCGAGCTCGACGCAGCGCCTAATCAGGAGGACGAGTTGTCTCTAGGCCAAGTCGATCTCATTTCATTAGTCGAGACTCCGAGCACAGCGGAGCAGATTAAAAAATGCGCAGAGGGGGTTTGTGTGGTTTGACAACGAGCTGATCGGGCTTCTTGATGTCAGGAAGTCCAGCGTGGTCTTCCTGCCTGCTGACTGACCTTAAAGAGCGCTCTAATCCACTTTGGGGATGGCTCTGTGTACATTAAGGTAGACCTGCCTGATTAGTGCATTTGATAGAGAGCGGCCCATTAGAGCGCTCACGCTGCTGTTCAATCAAGATAAGCTCTCTCTCTCTCTCTCTCTCTCTCTCTCTCTCTCTGTCGCAAAACAAAAAACTCCTTCTTATCTACCCCTCTCTACTAATTGTACTTATTCTTTCCCATGAATTTGGAATCAGGTCGAGCACACACCCTTCCTCCCCGTCTTCTGGTAGTAAAAGGTAAATATAGACTTGCAGTCTCGTCCGTGGACATGACGTCAGCGATGCTATTCCAAAACAAACTCGCGAGTGCGGCGGATCTGTGTGCGATGACTATAATAGGCATTATCAACCAGTATCTTTAGTGGCTTGGAAGTGTTGTAGGCTTGAAACCTAATCTTCTCCAAAGTGCTCAGCCTGTCTTGAATCCTTTGCCTCGAGGCACCACAGCTGATCGCCGTCAACCCCGGAGTCCACGGTTTAGTCGTTACTTTCGCCTTATTGATCTGTACCAGCAGCTCCGGGGTTCATACGATGGCGCTCTTTCGAAGACGTTCTGACTCATTCCGGAAGGAGTCTCCAGTGCCAGGGCTTTGGAACGGTCAGAGTTAAAACTTACACATAACTTTTTTGACATCTCCAGGACAGAAGAGTGTTTATTATCATGTATAACAGCACCACGAGGAGTGTTTTTATTCCTTCCACAGAGCAGCTCCAGGATGAAGACAGGCTGTTCATTTTGCATTTCGCTGAGTTAATAGAACAGAAGGCCACAAAGCTTTTTATATCGCAGGAGATCATTTCGAAGCGGCGATGTTTCCCTGTTCATTTCCTGATGAGCGCGGCTTTTTACACCACCACACAAATGGCGAGTAATTACATTCACAATCATTTGCATCTCTGATTTGAATCGGTCGTTCATGAATGACTGCAACGACAAAGCATCTGGGTGTTTCTCAATAACAAGAACCAGGAGAATGGACTTGTGTTCATAATGGCACAAGAACGAACGGAAACTGTTCACATTTACAAAGGCCGTTCAAGTCAAAGCAGGACTTTTGATTGTTATAAAAGTAAAACCTCCCTTTAAGTCTCTATATAATCCCCTGCTACACTAATGCACCTATCCCAGTGTTTCACTAGTGCTTGGACACCATCAAGGTAGAAAGCGATCTGTTTGCCTGCTTCACGCCGGCCTCCCAGGAACTCCTTTAATGTTCACCCAGTGGCTTGGAGCGAGGTCAGGACTGTACGGGGGATGTGATTCCTGTAGTGTTGGTGAATGATTGTGCGTACAGTTCACACTGTGTCTCTTTGGCGTCGATTTTCCATGATCAGACGTTCCACTCGCTGAATGTTCACAGGAACGACTGCAGTGGGCTCCGATCCACCTCGGCCGAGATCATCATTCACAGATATACAGCCTTGTTAAGAAATGTTCAAATGTTTAACTTCAGCTAAGAGTCTCATCATCGTACTGTGCTTGAAGTCTTCAGTAAATGTCCATCGGTTTCATCGCAACGCGCTCAACGGTTCCATAATGTTATAACTAATACAGTTGCATGCGCATTCGATTCGCGCTAAAGGAGACATGGACGACTCAGCAGCATGACTAATAGGATGTGCTCGGGTCTCAGAGATTAGATGACAAGTCCCAGTTCGACTTGAACGCTCCTTGTTGTATCTTAGGACAAAAACACATCACCAACGTCAATAACCGATAAACAAAAAAAAACACGCCTGGGTTTTGAAAAAGAATAAGAAAGAAAGACTCTTCTTGGTGTTAACGTTCATGAACGCTGGAGTGCCAGACGACTGGTGAAGGAAGATACCGCGTGTCTCGGTGAGCATTTGTGTTCGCCCGACTGTCTTGGAGATGTAGGTGAATTATACACAGTGGCATTACAACATGTCAGCTCTAATAAGATATTGCCAAACATCTCTCTGAGCTGACATGGCCTTTCCATTAGCCAGTGATGTAATGCTCTGTCTTACTTTAGGAGCCACACTGGGTATAAGTCTGGGGCTGGTGTTGTCTGAGGGCAGGAGGGGAGACAGGGAGACGGTGTCCTCAGCTACAGCAAGTGATAGATGGTGTTGTGACAGGCGTACATTTCTTGCTAGCGTTACCCCCCCCCCCCCCCCCCATCTCTCTCCCCCTCCCTCTTCCACATCGAGGAGTGGAGTAGAGTCAGCACTGCCATGGCATTGTGATTTAAGAGCTTTGCCTCATCAGGAAATCGATCCTGCATGAAAAAGGGGCCTGCGTGGCTAGCTGCTGAAATGCTAATCCAGCAAGGTATCCTTTCCTCCTGTGAGCAGTGTGTGTCCAAGAAGAAAGAAAGAAACGGAAGGAGAGAAAAGGAAAGAAAAGAAAGGATTTCCTGTGCCTCCAATCCTGTCCTGTCTGATTGGCCAGAAAGAGTGAATCACTTTATCACATCGTGTTCTATCATTGTATCATTTATAAGGAAGGAGTCTCCAGTGTGAGCTGGACTAAAGGCTAGAAGGTAGGAAGTTTATTGTAGTATTATTGAACATATCTAACCTCCTACTGCCTGGTTTTACGGTAAAGTATAAGAACCTGTGTTTCTGTTCTGGATCTAGTGGACAGTCGGTCCGGTCTTCTTGCGTAAACACGTTAGCCATGTTGGTCTGTTGTGTGAGCAGAAATAAACCCCACACCCCTGCTGGAGCGACCTTCAGTTCTCAGGGACATCGACCTGACATCACTGTGATTTCTGACACCGTGGTGATCAGCTGGTCAGTGCTCCGAGCTGGGGTGACGAATGACATTAGCGCAGTTCTGATAGTTACACAAAAGGTTATGAGTGTTTACATGCGGTTGATGGTAAACTGAACTAAAGAAGGAGCTGAAGAAGTTGCGGAAATGCAATTTTATTAATTTGGTCGAACTTTCCAAAAGAGGCCAACAGTTTATGGGCGGGGGGGTGGGGGGTGGGGGGTGGGGGGGGGGGACCTACAATTTGAACAACTTGTAAATGTGACAGCATGAGTGACACTGCACACACACAACAATCACAGCAAGTGAAGTAGTTTTTGATCTACGCACAGATTCTTAAAATCTTTGTCTTCCACAAACCAAATATTAGATTATGAAACTTATTTGCAGTCAGATTTTCCTAAAATTCCTAATTGCAATTTCTTGTTCTCTTGAAAGAAAGACATTCCTGAAACTTGAAAATGAATCTGCCATTAGAACAAGAAAGATGTGATAAAATATCAGTAACATTTGTCTTGAAATAAGATTCATAACCTTAGATTTTCTTACTTTAATCAAATTTACATCAATATAAATGCAATTATTCAAGATATTCTCATTTGCTAAGAAACTCGAGAGCATGCATTAGTAAAATGACAGCACACCTTACCAAACTAAAGAGCAGAGATTCCTAAACCAGAGAGCACAGATTTCTGAAATCACGGCACTGATTCCTAAACTGTGAGAACAGATTACTCAGTTCATCCTCTCTGATTAATAAGGCATGCATAACACACCTTCTTCATGCGCCAGACACCAGCTGTTAAGCACAACTTTTCTCACACCACCTCCGTTCTCACAGTTCTCTAGCAAAAAAGAAAAAAACAAAAACAAAAACAAAAAATTTGATCTGAGATGCACTTTCCTAGCCATGAAATGGATGAGGATCGTTTTCTATAGTCTTAGGCTGAACTTCACACTTCCAGCTCAGCAGGTAAAACCTTTATCCCATTTCACATAAAAACTGACCAGAGGACATCAAACGATAAAAATTACCATCTCAACCGTCACATCTGACCTTTCTCCCCCGTGAGTTTGATCATGGCTTGATATCTTATTAAGCTCTGTCTGTCAGTGTGATATCATTAGCACACGGGTCTTTGTTCTTTCGTCTTTTATTTAACAAACAAACAAACAAACAAACAAAAAAAACCCACTGTTGATAATCAGGTTGTTTAAATGCAAACCCGAAGCTCGCTTTGAAAGAGTTGTTGCTTGTAAACCCTAAAAACTGAATGCTAATAGAGTTGTTCTCCTTCCAGGCGGATGACGGTGAGTCTCATCAAATCTGTTCCCTCCTCCTGTCATCAAATCTTTAAATACTGTACATACAGTAACATAATCTCATGCTAATTAGCATTAGATTCAGCAGTTTGTTTGACGTGTCACATGATCGGATTTGTATCAGCTTTGTTCTTCGATTACGTTAGCAAAGCAAGCAAACTGCACTAGCCGCGCACTCTCATTAGAGGCAACAGAAGTATTTTTTTGAAGTTTATATCAATTTTTAAGTCACACAGTAAATAATAAACATATTACTGTACATGTAGGACATGACGTTGTGATGTGAAGACATGTCACATGACAGAAAGTCAGAGGTCAGGGGAATCACCTGAGCTAGTCTTTGGCATCATTGAGAAAATCTCTTTTAAAAGCTTTCAATGTATGTATAACTTCAATCTATACAATTTTCAGTGACATTGTAGCAAGTTAAAATATCTAGAATCTAGTTACGTTCATGTGGAAATTGTAAACAGAACATTACAACAAGCCAAATATAGGATTGCTGAACCTCTTTCGTAGGTATATTGTACTATTTCAGGTGTACATTTCATGGTCCATTGGCAGATATTTCTGTAATTGTAATTTCACATTCATGAGATTTGAAGCATTTATTTCCAGAAATAACCAAAATGATCTGCCAGTTGAACAAGAAATTTGGTTTATTGTAATATTATCATAATATATTTATTAGATAAATTTGATGTTGATAAGAACTATGAAATAAATAAGATTCAGGATATTTTCACTTGTTAAGATGTCTAATTTTATTGAATTCCCGAGCAGAAAACACAAGCTAAAATAACAAGTTAAATATTTGCATCTAGTCTATTACGTTTGTTTTATTATAAGAAAAAAAAATCAATAAACAAAAAAAAATGAAATATAAGATATTTAAGCCTATAATTCTAAGTGAATTTTGCAGGATTTTTAAAGCATAAATTCCTTGTCCTATTGGCAGATCATTTTTCTTGTTCCTAAAATTAAATGAAAATAAAATGGGCAAAATTATCTGCCAATAAAACATGATTTTTGTTCCTTAAAAATTTGGTCGAATATGTCTAGAAATTGGCTACACAATTTCATATTTGGTTTGTTGTAATATTTAATAAGAAATTCCAGATTTGAGGAGATTCATGATATTTTAAATGTACAAGATGGCACTTTTGTTTGTTTGTTTTTTGAAAACATAACATTGTAAAAAAAAACAAACAAACAAAAAAAAAACTTTCTTTTTCCTTCTTTGTATTATATTAGCATCTTTCAGGTGAGGAACACTCATGTCTTCATCTCTGACATTACCGGTGCTGTTGTAAGTGGTTTTATTTGACTTGACTCCCATATGTGAAGATCTCACACTGCGGTGACAGCTGCCACAGGGACTGTTCTGTCTGATGGAAGAAATAAAAGTCCAGAGAGAGAGAGAGAGAGAGAGAGAGAGAGATGGCAGGTGCATCTGGCAGCAAGGGTTGTGTTTGTGATTAGCATTGATCCTGCAGCGCAGTTGGTTGCGGTTGGAGCCGTTTGAATCATGCAGGGTTTTCCTGTGGAAGGTCTACCACCTCCCTCTCCAGATTTGAGACAGCTTCCAAAATTAGACTGAGTCCTTTCCATTTTTGGGTAATAGAGCAACTTAATAATTAAATCTCAATAAATCCGTTGTGCAGAATAAAGTAAAGAACATCTTTTTTGGATTTCACTTTTTGTCACCATTTTTATGCGTCATGGGGCAAATTTAGCAAGAAATACAGCACTATACAGAGCTAGGAAGCTGACTTAGACCAAACTATACTGTATATAAGTTATATAATTTGGACTGAAAAAGAAAAAAACATAGTTTATTGACAGCTTAATTGGGAAGGGAATTATGTTATCCATAACAGGAAAAGGCATAGATCTGAATTATTCTAATTTTACTGTAAAAATTTTGAGTTGACTTTAGCTAAATAAAGCACTTTTTATTACCATATTTATTGTTGCACATTTGAGAGATATATATCTTAGAACAGGGCTCAGAATAAGCTATACGGTCTCAGAAGAGCTATACAGTGGAAACAGAATAGGACCCAAAATTGAGCCCTGATGTACACCACAAGTGACAGCTGGCAATGAAGAGAAGAAGTGCAGTAGACAAGAAGTATCATTGATTTAAATCACATACAACACATTGGAAGTTCCTAGTGTAACAAGCCAGCTCATCCCTGTTAGCCTTAGAACCACCTGAAGTCCTGTGTGTAGTATGGACATATCGTGACTCTCAACCCAAGCTTGTGTTTGAGCTAGTTAGGTAATGTTACCTATCTAGTTGACTTAGCTGGTTTTATTATATCATGGTATTAACAATTTGGTCAACGATTAGAGAGAAAAATAAAAAAAGTTTTATTATAGATAAGATGTGCTTTATAATGTAGAACTAAGAAACAAGCTTTTGTTCTTATTTTTATAGCATATCAATAAACACTAAGGTTTATTACCCTTTAAACTCTTAAAACCCGAGCTAATTACTGTATTAATAAACATTACAAAATAGTACACATACTTAGCAATTTTCCTCACGTTTCTATCTATCTATCTCTCTATCTATCTATCTATCTATCTATCTATCTATCTATCACACAGTATCCCATTCCCCTTATACAGTATGTTTATGAATATGCTCTTTTTAGTCAAATTAAAGATAGGTACAACAAATTTCCACGTCTATTCATTATGATTATTTGGAAATAATTTCAGCATGGTTCGTGGTGGAATGGAAACTGAAGTGAACTCTGTTGATTTGTTGTGTCACAAATTGTTAAAATGCTGTTTGTTGGTGCTGACGTGTCGCCTGATGGGACGCCTCAGGGTTCCTGAAGGTGAGGAAGAGCTCCAGGACTTCACCGCATTGCTGATTGCTTGATCGACAGGGACAACAACAACAACAACAACAACAAAAAAAACCAGCAATGGATGATTATGTGTGTTTGGAAAGCTGATTGCAAAGGTTTATGCACCCATAGAACAAACATGAAAGGAAATTCTCCCAGTGGAGGACATTCTCCCGTGGTAAGTTTCACAATGTGCTGAAGTTTGTCCCGAACTTTGTTTTCACTGGATGTCAGAACATCACCTCCGGGTTTCAACCTTTTAATAATTCAAAAAGGGACATATTTATAAGTGTTCTCTAAAAGAATGTCACAAACCCACCGGCCTGCAGGTCACTTCATTTTGCATCATCCTTATCCTTATCTTACCTGGATGCTTCCTTCAATTCCACAAGTCTTTGGGTTTACAGCAACAGGTCTTGTATAAAAACATCTAGTATCCATATAAATTAATCACTGAACGCAAAAATCAGACTTTTAGGCTTTAAGCCTAAACAGCTTTAAGGAAGTACAGATATTTTGGGTAACCCATATTGGATCATCCAGACCCTTTTTCTGATGTCTTGGTGATGCTGATGATGGAGCACTGTGCACTCATTTGTTTTTTGCTGCCCAATCAATAAGACGAGTCCCCTAGCAGTCTCACAGTCACACAGCCAGGTGAGTTTCAGATGAGTTTCCTTTCCTTTCAAACACGTTTTGGATAATGGTGTGGTGACCGTAGCTGTGGTGGTCTTGAGATGGCTGGTAGAAATGTGTGATTATTCACTATCATGATTTATCTACCACCAGCTTGCAGCTCACATGAGATATAATGAAAACAGAATGATGACCATGTGCTTTCTAGGGGCTTTTTTCAACTTCCAAATTTAGGTTCATTAAAAGTGCACAGAACGTTAGCTGGACCTGACATCTGAACATGTGGACCATCAGTTATGGCCACCTGTTGGGGAAAATAAGAAACCAAGCAAAGTAGAGATGAGGCCTGAACTTGATATATAAGCATTAAACATTCTATATTTCACAATTCTAGAGCGTCAAAGTGTGTATGTGTTAATTCTCTAACTGAAATACCCAGCAGATAATGCTAAATAGTTTTAATACCTTAAACTTAATTTATGTTGCTCCACCTTTTTTCAGTTTCAGTGTTTATGTAAATGGGCTACTGCCAAGCTCCGCCCACTACGAAAAAAGCTACCAAAGGAGTGTATCTCATTATATGAGGTCGCATTAGGGATAAAATATAATTGACTTGTTTAAAACCTGGTCAATACATGAAAATAAAATCAAGTGTGATAGAAAGGAGGTATTCTTTTTTTTTTTTTTCATGTTGTATAATTTTGTATAATTTAACCAAAAATCTGGTCACTGTACATCTCTGCAGCTTGAATGCAAGGGAATGAATTTCAGAGTCAAATCAACCACTTTCTACTTTGCCATGTAAAAACAATGTAAATATAATTGTTGAATTACACACACACACACACATATATATATATATATATATATATATATATATATATATATATATATATTCTTGGCTACACCGTTGGTTTGCCTGGTTTTGTGTACAAGCTTTGATTAGATCTCATGTCCACATCCAGCTCTAAAACAGCCCTCAGCTTTCAGCAAGCCCTTTTTATTCATCATTCCCATAAACCTCTTCACTAAACAAATGGTGATGAAACCCTGGACTCTCGGCCCAGAGCCTGCTCTCAGAAAGCCATTTTTCCACCCGACAGATGCCAGAGCGCGACTGGAGACGAAGGAGGCAGGATGGATTACTGTGGTTTGGCCCATCTTGCAAATTGTATTGACTGGCGATGGATTGAGTCTCGTGATGCATTGTGAGGAAAGTGGAGGACAAAACGCATTTAAATGGAAGACAAATGAAGAATGCGAATTATCGCCAGGAGCGATGTGGAAAAGCTGTACACTATTGCCTAGCCTAGATTATTTATTTATTTTTGAATCGTGTAAATTGTCAAAGTGTCCAAGATGGATATTTCAAACCATGTTTTCTTACAGAACATATAGATCATTGCTGCCCCCCTGTGCATGTCAGACAACATTACAGCTCAATTAAATACAGTCTACAATCAGGAATCTGCTGTTGCTTGTGAGTTCAGTTGGAACTATTTACACCTTAATCAGCCATCTCACCAGTTTCCCCACCCATGCCTAGCTGTATGCTCACCTCGAGACAGATAATCTGGCACTCAGGAAAAGTGAATTTCCAGGATGCGTATAGCTTAACCTACTTCTAGGATGGAAGATTTTTGATGGACAGCAATGGCATAGGTGCTTGGGCCCGATCATCGTAATTTATTCGCAATTAAATGCTACATCTAATGGTGATATTGAACATAAACTTTGTTCATAATTGCTTGCAATATAGCAGCTATCCATAGTCATTCCCTCACCAGCTTCATTTTATTCCTCTCTCTTGAAGGTTTACATGCAGTAATGCTGTGAGTGTCATGTTATAGACAGATTGTGAACCTGGATCGAACTGGACACACTGGGGCTATGAGACTCGATCTATTGGATTTATCTTAAACACTGCCTGGCCCCCCCCCAAAAAAAATACAATGATCGGGCCCAAGCACCGATGCCACTGCTGTCCATCAACTTTGGATCACATCAAAATCGATTGGGTGTGTTTTGCAAATGACCCAAAATAACTGACGTCCTGTTGAGTAGAGCCCATGACATGCATAGCAAACTCAACGAGATCTCAGTGTGTACCAAGATTGTATGAACTATGCAGCAAAATCTCATGTGCAGTCCCATGCCACGCCCAGGGAGAAGCAGCTCAGGCGTCCTAATGGCAGCTGATTCTAACACGTGTGCTGATTTTTATTTAAAACCTGTCGTCCTGAGAAACATGTGATGTCATAGGTCTTTTATCATTGTGCTTGGGCACTAAAAAAGTTGCACACTCATATTTCATTCATCAACGAATAAGGCACTGAGCTTGTGATCAGATACCACACTACTGTCAATGGTTTTAATAAGATTTATTTCATCGTACAATAAAATGGAAAAAGAACATTTTCACATTAGTACATATTACTTCGTATAGCAGTATTTGGCCAGAGTTTTGCAAACCGCTTCACTTCCACACTGTTAAAGCAAATGTTAAACCAAAATGAGTCTTAAATCCATTTCGGAAAGAAAAACATCCAATAGTCCTAAATGTAACCTTTTCAACGATGGTATTAAAGCTAATGTATATGTTAATGTCTAATTATCTACAGTTAAGTGCGATTCAGTCCAGTACTGCATTCATTGAAATCAACACTTAGTTAAAGTGCTTTAAAGAAAATGTACACATGTAGAACATCGACAGAATCACACGGACTCGTGACGAATTATAGAAAACACAGACGTCTCTCTTATGCTGTGCACATGGGGTGTTCGTCTGTTTGTTTGTTTGTTGTTTTGTCTGTCACATTTCTCCAAGTCTGATGCAGACAAATGCATTCCTGAACAATATAATGTAGAAAGCATTGTTGTTGTAAATGATACACTGTAAAATGTTTAAATACAGTAATATTAAATGTACTGTAGGTCTAAGTACGCAGGTTTTATTGTGTTATTAAAGAATGTAATAAATTCCAATTTTCTTTTTGGCAAAAACGTAGCAGAAACAGAAACAGAAACTAAGAATTTCAAAGAAACTGTTTAAGATGCAGGAAATAATAATAATAATAATAATAATAATAATAATAATAATAATAATAATAATATAGTAGTAGTAGAAGAAGAAGAACTGACAAACTGAGAACTGAGCAAACCATACAGCTTTAAATGTGAAAGATCTCACTCATCATTCATTTAGTTTTACAGTCATTAAGACACTTTTCATCTCTGTAGTTTTTATTTTTTTGAACTTCTTTTTACAGACTTTCCGACAGACGTACTGTAACATGACTAGACTTCCACAGAGTGCTGTACAGCGTCAACGTCTTCATCCGTATTCAGTATTTCATTTATCTGTGTTTTCCTTCCCACTCAGCGAGGCTTATAGATCTCGTGTACGCTCCTCGTGATTCAGGAATTTGATCAGTCGTCCAGGAAGGGGCAGCTTTTTGATTTTTCTCAGTCTGTGGATTCCAATCAGCTGCCGGATCTTCAGCCTGCAGAGCTGCAGCAGCGGCCGAGGAGGAACTGAAATAAAAATAATAATAATTAAAAAAATAATAATAATAATAAAAAGAACGTAAAATTCACACTCAGTTCTCACTCCACCCTAAACACCATCAGAGTAATGCTCATCAATAATTCCTTCATGATTAAAGTTACTTTATACAAGCTGGTAACAAAAGGTTTCTCAGTTCAGTTCAGTGTCTTCACCATATGTCCTCCCTCCTTAAAGACACCTTAAAACCTGGAAGAAGAATTCACCATTGACGGCCTGTCCCCTGGGGACGGATTCTCGATGCAAAAATACAACTGTTTAAAAAGACGATGAGCATGCACTCGGTCCAGCTGCGGACCCTGCCACGGCTTTTTCCGGTCATGGAGACGATGGTCTTTTGAGCAGTGAAGACCGTTTCTTCGTCTCAAGGTCGGTGTTCCTTCTGCTCCTGGGTCAGCAGCCAGGGGGACAAACTTGTTCTCAAAGGTCACACATCGGAAAACTATCTCCAACATTGCTGGCATTGTCTGTGAGCATGCGTGCCACTCAAACCACCTCAAACGCGAAATTCGGTGCGAAACTGGGCAAATCTGCCACAGAGACGTTTGATTCGTCGTTCAAGATGTTCTGAGTGGCGCAATAATGGAAGAATATCACTGGGAGACCTTCAACGAGCTCAACCCCTGAAAAAGTCCAAGGTCATTCACGGCACGCTGATGGAGTTCTTGGCAGACTTCGGCGTGATGTTCCTTCTGCTTCTGGGTCAGCAGTCTGGCGACGAACCTGGTATCAGATCACACATGAGGATTGCCTGGACTGCTCTGAATGGCATACGGACAACTGCAGCAATGTTGTGGATAATTCTCCGACCATCATCACGGTTGAGCTCGTTGAAGGTCTTCCAGTGATGTGCCACTCAAAACACCTCAAACAACTAATTACAGTATCGCCACAAACTTGCAGAATCACGTCCAATGTCCCCGTGGCAGATTTGCCCAAATTTCATGTTCGGTCTTAGTCTAACTTGCTGTCCGCGATGAAATCACAGACGTGGTAACGCTTGTGGTAATGCACATGGTCAGACTAGCACCAGCTGCACAGCTCCCGACTATCTCTTTTGGCACACGGACTTATGAAGATCGTGCTCTGATTGTACTTTGTCTGTGCGGACTTGTACTGTACTTGTGCTCGAAACTTTTTGATAACACCTCGTACTTATAATTACCTCAAATTTCACAAAGCTGCATAGCCTCGCTTTCAATAGCTCGTTACTTTCACTAGTTAGTGTTAACTTTACAATAGTTCCTTACTCACTTTCTCTTAAGTAATTATTTAATATTTGAAATATTAGAAACTAGAGTAGTGAAGTCTTGTTGTCGTAAATCTACTTGGTGAGATGGAGCAGGTCAAAACCTTTTTCTCTACCAGGTAGTTAAACCGAGCCGGGTTTCTCAGCAGTGTTAAAGCCATGCCACGAGGGTTTAGCCGTACTTGATTTCTCCTTGATTCCGGCCCATCCCGAGTAACTGTCCAAGTGTTCGATGAGTCGGGAACAGAGCATCACATGCCCTACGTAATCCAGCAGCACGTCGATGATGGGTCCTGCCCAGTGGCTGTATGTATCCGTGGAGACCATTTCACAAAACTGGAGGTGCAGGAGACACAGATACTGTATTAGCATACACATTTAATTTACTTATAGATCTTATTTCTTAAGTTATCTGCTGTTAATAGATTGAAAGTGTATGGGGTGGATTTTGAACAAGAACTACAGAAACACTGCATGTACTCGGTGAGTCGAGTTGATTGTCGACTAAACCCTCATCTACACCCATGAACACATGACTAAGTATATTACGTAAGTATATGAAGTGTTAAGTAAGACTTTCTCTGGTTCTTTAGTAAAATCTGTTTCCTGTGTTTTTTAGAATCCTAAAATGAATGCCAATGAAACTGCAGGAAAAAATAGCGTCAACATGGATGACTGTATTACCTGTACACAGGTATGTTAACGTTAGGAGGTCTATTACCTGTACACAGGTGTTGTGTAATATAGGTTCCTCATCTCTATAGCTTGTTCTACTGCTCCTCAATTTCAGCGGTGGGTGAGGGTCACTTCCGTACACGCAGTTAAAACAAGACAGCGCGTCGCACCCGTTGTCCATCAGGTACTTGAGCATGGGCAGGTACTTCATGCAGAACATGACGGTAGCGGGGAAGGTGGTGGGGTGCGTAGGGATGTAGGCGTTGACGTTGGCGCCGTGTTCCACCAGTAATTTCACCGTACTCATACAGCCTTGCCTGAGGGCCACGAGAAGTGGGCTGAACACGTCCAGGTTGGGGTCGGCGCCGGCCTCCAGGAGCATGCTGGTGGCTTCGATGTTGTTATTGATTACGGAGAAGTAGAGAGCGGTGCTTCGCCGGTCCTCGTACATAGTGCTGCGGTCTTCAGACAGCATGGCGTTGACGTCGAAGCCGGACTCGATGAGCAGCTCGAGGATCTCGTCTCTGTTGCGCTCAGCAGCGAGATGGAGGGGACTGATACCGGTGCGCCTCACTCGGGCCTTACTCGTGGCAGGGATGAGCATTGCCACGATTCTGAAGCACAGGGGCAGTGTTGTAAAGTTTTACATCAGATCCATGCACATGGACAGCAATGCTAGTGCTATGACAGCGTGGAGGCAGGTAGATATAGTAAGAATGGTTTAGTAGCTGAAATTATTGAGTCAAATACACAAGGTGAAATGGCATTAGGATTCTTATTTACGTATATTGGGAAAAGTCCTGCATTGCTTTCCTGACATAAACCTACATGATCATTCTGAGGTCAAAGTGATAAAACACTTGATTCAAGTGACATATGGCTGCTGTGCTGCTGTTTCAAGTTAATATTGTGTTTTGAGTTAATGTTGAGATTTTGAGTTAATAATATTGTGTTTTGAGTTAATAATATTGTGTTTTGAGTTAATAATATTGGTCAGAGTTAATGCTGTGATTTGAGTTAATGTTGTGATTTGAGTTAATAATATTGTGTTTCAAGTTAATGCTGTGTTTTGAGTTAATGTTGAGATTTTTAGTTAATAATATTGTGTTTTGAGTTAATGTTGTGATTTAAGTTAATGTTTTGTTTTGAGTTAATGATGTGATTTAAGTTAATGTTTTGTTTTGAGTTAATGATGTGATTTGAGTTAATGTTTTGATTTAAGTTAATATTGTGTTTTGAGTTAATGTTGAGATTTTGAGTTAATAATATTGTGTTTTGAGTTAATAATATTGTGTTTTGAGTTAATAATATTGGTCAGAGTTAATGCTGTGATTTGAGTTAATGTTGTGATTTGAGTTAATAATATTGTGTTTCAAGTTAATGCTGTGTTTTTAGTTAATGTTGAGATTTTTAGTTAATAATATTGTGTTTTGAGTTAATGTTGTGATTTGAGTTAATGCTTTGATTTGAGTTCATGTTGTGTTTTGAGGTAATGTTGAGATTTTTAGTTAATAATATTGTGTTTTGAGTTAATGTTGTGATTTAAGTTAATGATGTGATTTGAGTTAATGTTTTGATTTAAGTTAATGTTGTGTTTTGAGGAAATGTGTTTTTAGTTAATATTGTGTTTTGAGTTAATGTTGAGATTTTTAGTTAATAATATTGTGTTTTGAGTTAATGTTGTGTTTTGAGTTAATGTTGTGATTTGAGTTAATGCTTTGATTTAAGTTAATGTTGTGTTTTGAGGTAATGTGTTTTTAGTTAATGTTGAGATTTGAGTTAATGTTGTGATGAGAGTTATTGTGTGTTTTGAGTTAATGTTGTTGTGTTTTTAAGTTAATAATATTGTTTTGCGTTTATGTAGTGATGAGCAGACTGACACACGGTTAAAGAACAGTGACTTCAGGAACTCAGTATTCTCTCTACAGAGTTACACTACAGATTAATGTGATGTTATTAATGTTCAGTGTTAATTGAGGTTCAGGATTATTTTCCTTTGCCTTTTGTTTTGCATCCACGCTGTGGGACTTACTGAAGCGCCCTGTCTGTACTGTGTGCTGACCCGAAAGCGAAGAGGTCCGAGCTGAAACAGCGTGCAACAACATTTATACATATCCTTATATACACATATATACACAGAGTACATCACATATTCACAGATTAAAATAAAATTCCATACCAAATATTCATTTTCAATTATTTAGCATGTGTTTACATAAAAATCACAGACAGACTACTACTACTACTACTACCAATAATAATTACTTCTTTCTTCCTTTTTCCATTTCTTCCCATCTCCAGGATCCTTTCCTCTTCTTTTCCATCATTACTTCTTTTATCCTTTCCTTTGTCTTTTTCTTTGCATTTTCTTTATTCCTTTCTTTGCTCCTTCTTCAACTTCATCCTCCCTTCTTTTCTTACCCATCTTCCTTCCTTCCTTCCTTACATAACTTGTTTAATGTATTTCTTCCTGTCTTCCTCCCTTCGTCCTCCCTTTGTTCCTTCGTACTTTGCTTGCTTCCACCTTTCTTCCTGCCTCATTTACTTCCTTCCTTTCTCACCTTTTCTTGCCGCACTTCCACACTTCCTTCTTTCCATCACCTGCTTTATGTCTTTCTTCTTTTCTCTCCTCCTCCAATGCTTCCTTCCTGTCTTCTTTCCCTACTTACATCCTTTCGTCCATCCTCATTGTCACATTTTCCAAACAAAATATGAAGAAAGAAAGATGCATAGTACCGTAACAGCCTTAACCTTAAAAAGTGTTTTTTTTTCTTCAAAATGTATTGAACAAAACCAACAAACAAACAAAAACTTAAATTGAGCATTTAAAAAAAAAATCACATCACTGTGTTCATTTTCTGAACTGTAGCGTCTGCTTTGAAAATAAAGGAAATGTGAAAAATAACAAATGTCCACAATATCCATAATTAAATTTCTTATGCTTGCCCATTATTATTACTATTATTATTATTATTATTATTATTATTATTATTCCTGACTACAGCACAGTTGCTGACCGCACACTCACCGTTCATGTCCCCTCTGAGCTGCTATGTGAATGGGCAGCAGTCCGGTTTTGCCCGGTTTGTTGGCGTCGGCTTTTTGAGACAGCAGGAACTCCACGATCTCCACATGACCATTCTTACAGGCCTCATAAAGCGCCGTGGCTCCATCTGCTGCCTGACTGTTGATATCAGCACCTGGTGGTAGAAAAAAAAATTCCATTAAAAAAAAAAAAAAAAAAAAAAACACTTCTCTTGAAACACCTCAGGTCTTAAAATAAAGGTTTTTCCTTTGCACCATTTTTCAGCAGGAACCGGAGCGTATCTAGGTTGCCGCTTTGAGCCGCCACGAAGATGGGGGTGATGCCGTAAATGTTGGCCGTGCTAATTTTCGCCCCTGCCTTGACTAACATCTCGCAGATCTCCACGTTGTTCCTGCACACGGCCTCGTGGAGCGCCGTCCAGCCCTGGATACAGCTCTTGTTCACCGTCGCACCGTGATTCAGCAGCATGGCCACGATCTCTGGGTTTTCCTTCTCACACGCTGGAAAGGTTGAAAAAAAACCCAGACGTAATTGGAAACAGGACATCCAGAGGACTTTATATATATATATATATATATATATATATATATATATATATATATATATATATGTGTATAAAAAGTGGGTGTAGTCAACACAATAGTATTTATAAATGAAACTTTATAAATTAAAAATCCAGCACATTTTAATCCACTTACTGTTACTTTTAATGTTTAAAGCTAACAAACATTACCGAGAAAACGCTAACTCATAAGCATACGGCTTTATCCTCTGGGTTACAAAGTGCTGACACTGGAGACTCCTCGTGGTTACATACAGTACGTTCAGGTTACATAACGGACTTCCCCTCATACCACCAGTGACTCGTGCTCCTGCTTAAAGCTGACGCAGGTTCAGGAACCTCCCTGTAGTACCTTTATACAGAGGCGTCTCCTTGTCCTTGTTGGCGATGTCAGGGTCCGCGCCTTTGTCCAGCAGGAACGCCACACACTCCGCGTGTCCCCGGGACACGGCCAGCAGGAGAGCTGTCTGATCCTTCGGCGTGCGCTGGTTAATCATCCCAGGTTGGACTTTATCCCAGGATTACAAAAAAGGGTAACATTTTAATTGACACTAGAATAGAGGCAATGATGAGCATAAATGAGCAAAAACAAATAGCAATTGTATAGCACAGTATTCACCCCCTGGAAATCTTACAAAAAACTATTTAGAAATAAAAAAAACATAAAGGTTTGTTGCAGAAGATTTCACTCCATCCAGTGCATTAGTTCTGAAGCGATGAGAACTCACATGATTAGTTAGAAGAAGGAACTGTAGAGGCCGCATTTTTTTTAAATTCACGATGGTGAGTTCACAACCTAGTCTATATATTTCATGCCTTAATCTGCTTTCACCTGTCGTCCGGTGTGAGTGTACGTCTCTTCGTTAAACACAGAATCTTTCTCTTGCATCTCTTTCTTTTAAACTCAGCCATGTTTCTTAATCCAATGGTATAATAAAACACTGGTCATGTGACCAAGTAAACCTGTTAGAAACACTGAGTGCCGATATTCAGCACAACAGCAAGACTTTGAGTGTGATATCGCTTTTATACCACTGTTCTCCGAACACCTTTTGTTATAAACAGATTATGATTTGTTTCTTTATTTAACCAGTTATTTTTGCTCCGCCCACACAGATCCTTCTGCGCCTGGCGGAACTAACAAACCGCGACTGGTGGAGCTGGCGACCGACAGTTAGTGAGAGAAAGTAGTTTTAAATTCTGTGGACAGTCCTGAGAAACCCACTAGATTTACTTTATATTCCCACTTTAGAATATCTGTGGTCAAATAGCGTTATATGGAAAGCTAGGCCGCTATGTAGGCTGTAAAAACATTTGTCCCACACACCAAGTAGTGTGTTAGAGCGAAATTTGGGATTCAGCCTTGTGTTAGAAAATAGTTAGCTTTGTAGCTGGCATTAGCCGTGAACAGAACGACACGGTGTTAGCAATGTCGCCTTGCACCGCCAGGGTTCGGGTTCGATTCCCGTCTCTGTGTGCATGGAGTTTGCATGTTCTCCCCGTGCTTGGTGGGTTTCCTCCGGGATACTCCGGTTTCCTCCCACAGTCCAAACACATGTGGGTTAGGTTAACTTGCGTTCCAAAATTGGCCGTAGTGTGTGAGTGAGTGTGTGAATGTGTGTGTGTGTGTGTGTGTGTGTGTGTGGTGCCCTGCAATGTATTGGCACCCTGTCCAGGGTGTAGCTCCAGGCCCCCTACAACCCTGAATACAGGATTAAGCGGTATAGATGAGGAGTGAGAGTGAGTGAGAACAACGCAGACGGTTCAGAGACGATTCAGAATGACGTAGAAGCGATTACTGCAGAGACGGTGTGTTGTTTAAGACGACATGACGTTATCAGATGTGTGTTGTTGCTGAAAGTGCTTCTGTGACTGGGTGTGAATGTGGGCGTGGTCAGGCAGCTGCTCTCTCCTCAGTACCGCGACCCGTACAGACCGACTCTCACCCACGCTGAGACACACACAGTTAGTGTCATTAACCACTGGACAACACCTGGGACACGCCCAGTCATACAGATAGTTACACGCCACAGTGCTGTTACTGTCTGTTATCAGCACTTGTGGAATGCTTCTTGTCCAATCAGATTACTCAATCAGAACTAACTGTTTAGTTTAATTGATATCTATGTTAATTAATTTATAATAAATTTAAAAACATCCTGCCACGTTTAAAATCATTTTTGTTTTGTCTTTGTAACAGATATATTTTCAAAATTACTGTATATATGGATAATATTTCTTTTTTTTTAATGGCGTAGTATAAAGCTATGCTTTTTGAAGAAGGTCTCCACGCACTGTGCAGGAAGACGTTGCCTCAGTCGTACCTCTGAGGAGCGCTTTAACACAGTGGTCTTGGCCGTAGTGCGCAGCCTCGTGGAGTGGAATCCAGCCATATTCGTTTGGCATCAGAAGGTTGCAGTCAGGCATTTTGATCAGTCCTCTCAACGTTCCAACTTCTCCATTTCTGATCGCTCTCACCACAGGATCCACTTTTCTATCAGAAACCCAAGAATCAGACTTAGAATCTTCAAAAAAGAAGAAGAAGAAGAAGAAGAAGAAGATGAAGAATGATAAAAAATAGATACAAAGTGAATTCTCTTACTCTTCTGCCTCGGGTTTGACTTCCATCAGAGTTCCGTCAGATCTCCGGTACGCCACCATCCGCTTCCCGCTCCCGGTGGTGAAGTGACTCACTGTTACAGGCTGCTGGTAATTTTGCTCCCTGTAGAGAAAAAAGAAAATTTCAGAGAAAAAAAAAAAAAAAAACTCAATTTAATAAAAAAAAAAGAAAGAAAAAAAACCCCACATTTTTTTGTTTTAATAACAGAGACTGATCATTTTCATGAGTATCCAAATCTATTTACACACATTGCTGTTTAGTCCTGCACCCTGATTGGTCAGAATCTGCTGATTAATCCTCTATTATAACAGCTCATTTGAACAGCAGCATTCACAGAGACTTCTACAGCCGATGCTCTGCAAAAACTTGAATCTCGTTCATCAAAGTGAACGAATCTTTTAGTTCGAATCATTTAGTTCATTTCGTTCTTTTGATCAGAAATAAAATAAAATGTTACATTTTCAATAAACAGACCCCCAACACGTCTACTTCCAGTAATGAAAATATTGCAATGCAGCTAAGGACATATTAGGATAAACAGAATGAGCAGCTCACCGTCATATCTTCTGGTCCGAGTCGTTCGTTCTTTGGTCATGTGACTCTCATAGACGCTATGCAGTGCAGTACACAGGAAGCAGAATTGAGCGGCTCTTCTCACGAGTCTTCCAGTCCGAGTCGTTTGTTCTTTTGAATCCATTGCACTGCATAGCGTCTATGGGGGTCACATGACAAAAGAACAAATGATTCGGAGCAAAGACTCAAAGGTAACGACTCATTTTTGTGTCCTGTACATACTGTAACCTACGGAGGTTTAGCGATGCTTTGTCAATATTCACCCAGTAGAAAACGAACGAATCACTCTCTGAGACTACTCGTTCTTCTGAGTCACGTTAAGGACTCGTTTAAAAAGAACAAATCGTTCATAAACGACCCATCAGTCGTAGGTTTCCCAACAGCTTGAGAAGAGGAACTTCCAGAAGTTAACTAACACAGGAATTAAAGTAACTATAAATGGAAATAACAGTTATTTTAGGGAAAAAAAATGATGCTTTGGTACGAGACAAGTTGGTATGTTGAAATTGGAAAATTTGAAAACTTTGTGCTTGGAACAGTAGCACAGCTTCTTCACAACATCCTCTTCATCACAACACCCTTAACTATGATATACTGTATAACTATATACTGTATGTATATACTGTATAAAAAGTCACAATTCAGTAAAATCTAATGTTTCTAATGGAGCAGCCGTGTGAAACCATTGTACGCTGCAGTCACTAGACAAGAGTGTCTGGAGCGTAACTCGATCTTGGACTTAAACACAAAGCGGCGGGACAGAGGAGAGGGCCGTGCTTCTGTTGTTCTATTCCTGGCGGGTTGGAATGTGAGCTTTGGGAGCGTTTCAGCTGGACTTCATTCTGCTCTGGATTTTTCCAGCTGATTTGATGGCTGTTGTGCCGTTATACGGGATGTACAGGGACAGGTGGGGTGTATCCGGTGTCCGTAAGCAGACCGCCAGTGTTTCAGTGATAAATCAAAGGTGTGTTAGATGAAAACACACAACACTGGCAAAGTGCAGCCTCAGAACCTCAACACAGTTTAATTCAACATATTTTATTCTGTTGAGCTTAGACCCACCCACTCCCAAAAAAAGAGACCAATATTTAGGCCAAAAGATAATGTAATCTGTTGCATAAAGTGTAAAAAATACGGTATATCGCCATGTGAAACTTGGTGGGGGGGGGGTCAAGTACTTCCTAGCCTCATGTCTTACTAACAAAGGAAGACGAGAACGGACTGGAATGATGATCAGTAAAAATCTTTAAAATACTTTTTCATTGGTTGGATTTGACCAAATTGGTGCCATAACTTCATCCTTAAACTATTGTTGAAATGGTCAAAGTCTGCAAGATGTGAGTCAGCATTCATCTGTGTGTATGTGTTTAGGTGTTATTTCCTTTGCCCGGTACCTGGGTGGGTTTGCTGGACAAGGGGGCGGATCGGACCGTGGTGTCTGACGCGGACTCGGCCGGGGAGTCTCAGGTCTGTGAGGAACGGAGCTCTTTGTGCTTTCAGCTGAAGGTGGCGTGGAGTTGTTGTGGGTCTCGGTGAGACTGCGCTCGATGGCCAGCTGTATGAGTTCCTCATCAGACATGTAGCCATAGAGGCAGAAGTCATCGTGGTTCAGCGTGGGACCGGTGGCACCCAGTACAGGCCCGCGGGCAGCCGCCATGATGTAGTTTCTGGGAGTTTCTTCCTGGGTAAAAGATTCAAACAGACAGGCTACACATGTTGGCATGGACAATGAATGTATATAGTGTGTAGACATAGAATAAAGAATCTGACAGATTTATAATCTTCCTTTATTTATTTTTGAATAAGCATTACATTTCTTTCTCCATAATCTTTTTTAACTTTTTTGAATTTCCTAATTTTCGAATTGTCTAATCACAAATTTGTACAATTTCATTAGCTGCAATTATTAAAATATGCCTACAAAATTTGCCGTGGTTATACAGTAGATCCCTTGTGACAACAACCTCACAGCACCATAGCAACCAGCTACAGTAGTGAACATCAAGCATCAAACACCTGGCAACAACCTGGATTGTCATAGCAACCAGGTTCCAATGTTCTAGCAACAACTATCAGCAACACCCTAGCAACCATCTGCAATAGCATTGTAGTTACCTAGAAACATCTTAGAAACCACCTGAAATATCATCGCAACCACCTAGAAACAACCAACAACAACCTGGAATATCATCACAACACCCTAGCAACAGCATAACAATTTCCTGGAATACCATCACAACCACCTAGCAACACTGTAGCAACCATGTCACTTAGCATTACAACCACCTAGCAACAGCCTAACAACCTGCTGAAATACCATCACAACCACCTAGCAACACTGTAGCAACCATGTCACTTAGCATTGCAACCACCTAGCAACAGCCTAGCAACCTGCTGAAATACCATCACAACCACCTAGCAACACTGTAGCAACCATGTCACTTAGCATTGCAACCACCTAGCAACAGCCTAGCAACCTGCTGAAATACCATCACAACCACCTAGCAACACTGTAGCAACCATGTCACTTAGCATTACAACCACCTAGCAACAGCCTAACAACCTGCTGAAATACCATCACAACCACCTAGCAACACTGTAGCAACCATGTCACTTAGCATTGCAACCACCTAGCAACAGCCTAGCAACCTGCTGAAATACCATCACAAACACCTAGCAACACTGTAGCAACCATGTCACTTAGCATTGCAACCACCTAGCAACAGCCTAGCAACCTGCTGAAATACCATCACAACCACCTAGCAACACTGTAGCAACCATGTCACTTAGCATTGCAACCACCTAGCAACAGCCTAGCAACCTGCTGAAATACCATCACAACCACCTAGCAACACTGTAGCAACCATGTCACTTAGCATTACAACCACCTAGGAACACCCTACCAACCACCTGGAATATCATCGCAACCACCTGCAACAGCGTAGCAACCACCAGTATTATCACATCCACCTAGCAACACCCTAGCCTCTCAGTTGGCAACACCATAGCAACTAATGTTATTGCAACATTATTACCGAATACTAAGACTAAGACTTCCTGAGTTAGACGTCCTGGATCTTCTCAAGTAACCCCAAATACCCCTGAATACCCGTGAGAACCCCTGAAAACTCTGGGGTAACCGTGAATACCCGCGAGTACCTTCAGAGATGATGAATAAAAGCATATGAAACACAGTCACACATTTTTAAACCCACTTGTTTCCTTGTGTGTGTGTGTGTGTGTGTGTGTGTGTGTGTGTGTGTGTGATCAATGTAACGCTGTCTCATTTTGTTTTTGTAATGTCATGTGTTATGTCTGACCCAGTTAGTTGTTGGACAAAAATAGCTGTGTTACATATCTGCTATGTTCAGGTTTATTAATAGAAACTCTGCTCCAAACAGCTCTCAGGGTTTAGACCACACATGCTTCTGTTCGCTTTCTCTCTTTTAGCTTGTTTAAATATCAGACAAATAACAGAAGCAGGCAGGTTCGCAGATACGCTGTACTGTATATAAACATAATAGTGTAATATTAATCATATAAAAGCGCCCTTGTGTAAGTGTCACACTGATAAACATAATTAATGAGCATATGCAGAAAGGCTGCGACAATAAACTGCATTCCTAACAGAAGAGTGAAATGAATGCATTTTTGTTTTAATCCAATCAACAGGTTTGTTTTAATCCAATCAGCACTACGTAGGCCGCGAACGCAGAAGTATACACACGTGATATAATGCAGCATATTGTGCGTGAACACATTCGAGCACACTTACCCCCTCCTGAAAGTTCAATTTCCGTTCAGGTTTTTGATTAAAAGTCACAGAAACACTCTCTTTCGCTTTTTCCTGTCCTAGTCCTCAGCCAAACGCGCCCCTGTGTCCCCGCTCTGTTTATAGGACATTTCGAAAGCGTCCACATGACCTCAGGAGCGCTGCATGCCAGCCTCAGGGCTCAGATTCCTCTCAGGAGATAGCTGGAGCAGAACGTAAAGAGGCAACAACACTGAGAGAGAAACACGGCCGCGAGGAGAGGACGCAGGACGCAGGACGCAGGAGACAGGAGTTTATGGCCAAAACAAAAAGGCCAAGTTTTTAACGCTAACTTGCAAAATACCAGAACCTTAAAGTTATTTATGGTTCATTCCAGGAATAGACTGTTAAGTGCAAAAGTTTTCGCCCCCATGCCATGCTTCTGTGTTTATTGTACAGTTTACTTATTTTAATGCCACTCATTTCCTTATCTGTTTTTATAACATCCTCGGCTAGCTTCTGTCCTTTCAAATGTAATATCACAATATTTTTTGAGTATGCTACAGGCTGTATTGACATTTCTTGTATCTCATTTTTAAACAGACCAGGTAGACCCAAATGTGTAGTAAGGGTGAGCTGGGGACATCTGTCTGAAGCACCTGTTTGTGAGATCTTTCATTTTTCCTAAGAAGAAGAATTTCTCATGCATCCTGGGGAAGATGAGAACATGGGATCTAGATGTTCAAATCCGCTGGTACTGTATAGAGGTGTCTACTCTGAGCTGTGGTCAGAAGGTCTTTGGTGTCTGTTGTGGTGACAACCTGAGTGTGCAAAAACCCTGGGTGTGGGATGAGTTTTAGGCCATCAGACGCCCAGAGAAGGGAAAGTAGGGCGTCGTCGTCTTCTTCTTGTTTTATGGTGGTTGGCATCCAGTAAGTTAAATTCCTGCCATCTTCTTGTCTTGATCTCCCTCATCTTTATTTCAGTTTAAATACTCGTTTATCACGTACTTTCTTCCTTGACATCTTTCTTCATTGTAAGTGTGCTGGGGTACCTACAGTATGCCACGTACAACTGAAGTCAGAGTTTTGTTTTGATTTTTGGCCAGATGTTTGTTCCCAGTCAGCGCTGCCAGGATTGTCCTTTGTAGCCCATTCTGTTTGCAGTTTTCTTTGGGGAAACAGAGTGTCTGGTTTGGGGTCTTCAGACTTTCATGTAGTGTGAGTTTAATAGTGGATTGGTGCAAATCTTTAAATTTTTCAATCAGTCCAGCTGTTTTTGCTAATAATGATAGCTGGATGGATGGATTATAGTATTATAGTCCATATAACTAACTAGTTATAGTTAGTAAGCTGTTCATCGGTTATGTACTGCGGAAAATATTATTTACATCATACAAATCATACTAATGATCTCGCAGAACTCCCTAAAAATTGTGTTGTGACACATTTTTATTTTAGTGCACACGTATGTATTAAATTATAACATGGTTAATTATAGCACTTAAAGGTCACGACAAGAAGCAGTCAAACCTCGTAACCTCAACAGATTCGTTTCTAGGAACGTATTCGTTAAAAGGTTAAATTAGCTCTACCTCAGAACATGAAGAGGACTTTACAGCACACACACACACACACACACACACAGTCTCTGATTTCACCGAGGTCATGGCTAGAGCAGTGTAACAGATCTCAAACAGATTATTCTCAAGGATGCGTTTAAGATCCTTGACCTCTTTCTGTGACCTTTTAATAGCGTGTGTCTCATGCAACAGTTTAAATATCAATTTATGTAAATATCAATGTTACGCAAGCCGGTTCTCTTACATAACGTATCGCTTGCACAATTGTGAAAGCACCCACTTATGTGCATGTTTTCTCCCCATTCCTTGATATTTATGGAAGGAGTCTCCGGTGTCAGTCATTTGAAAGTCAGATGTTTTTTTTCTGATCTTCACGACACGGATGGTTACAAGCCCATTAAAAAGCTTTTGTTTCGTATATATAAAAAAGCTTTGGCGGTAGGGCTAGGTTTAACCTTTCAATGTCACGAAATATAATTACAGATATGGATGATGAGCACGTGCTGCTTGACAAAACCTGCCAGGTTGACTAGTTTGAAGAGCAGATGGTGGTTGTCATGGTAACAAATCAGAAGAAAGCACAATGTAAATCAAGAGCTCAAAACCGTAATCTGTAATCAGATAGAATTGAGTTTTTTAGCAAATAGCTGACTAGTGGAGATTTTTGAGGAATTACCAGTGACAGCTGGACATTTCTAACTGTTTAGTGCCTATTCATGCATATTCATAGATAAGAGATGTAGTGATTGTAAAACAGAGGTCATTTTAAAATTTCTTTACACAGACTTTGAACTGTTGAAATGTTAATTAATAATACACATGATTAATAAAATATACGCATTTAGCAGGAATACATTTACAAATAAGGTGCTTAAATAGATACAGTTTGAAGATTTTTAATGGAATTTTAACTGGACACCATAGTGATAAGAACTTGGTGAGCACTATTGCAGCGTGTTATATAGGGTTTCCTCTATAAATATGCCCCATGAGCAACAGCTTCCTGGTTTTCGTCAAATACACATCATCAGGGTGTTGTAAAAACATATTTATTATTTATCATATATAACATTATATACACATAGCACATCCTGTACACTATTAAACACAATATAAAGCACAGAAATTCACAGAAAAGCCTATTAATAATAATAAAAACTAATAATAATAATAATAATAATAATAATAATAATATTGTAGCTAGCTAGGACAGAAATGAATCACCCAGTGGAGAACAATATAAAACTGGTTGAAACAATTTAGATCAGTATAAATCTTAAACTGCTACATTTTGAACTGAGGTGCTTGGATTAAAGTTTGTATTCTATAAAGAATTAGATGTTCTTGAAATTACAAGTCATATAATAATAATAATAATAATAATAATAATAATAATAATAATAATAATAACAAATCTAACAAATATGTGAAGATCCAATAGAAATTTTACTCTCAAAGCACTTTCAAAATTCTGTTAATCAGCTTTAGCTTCAAATATTTAGGGATATTCATTATTCAAAGACTGTTTGGGCACCTCACAGATCACAGCAAAACAATTTCGTAATGTCTGTGAAATTTGCATGAATTATTTTTATTTATTTATTTATTTAGTTAGTTAGTTGAATCTGACTGAATGGGAATTTTATTGAAATAAATGTAACCCTAGCAGTATTTAAAGTAAACATAAAATTTGTTACATCAAACTAAACAGCTGGCTTGATTACTCACAAATTGAAAACAATTAAAGCAGCAACAAAATCAGTCTGACAACTTAGCAAAAGTAAAAAAAAAAAAAATGAAGTAACATCACCTTTCCAAGACCAAAAGATTCCGTAAAATGAAAAGATAACTGAGACTATATTTTCACATCTAAAGAATATCAGTAAATGATTCTTTCTCATGCCATAAGAACTTGATCAGCCTCCGAGACAGAGGGAGACGGTTCATCTGTTTTAGTCTCTGGACTCCCAGCTGCTGACGAATCTTTATTCTGCAAAGATGCATCAAGGACCGAGGAGGCGCTGCACAGACAAGAAGAGTTTAAATGCTCCACATTTCATTATTCACAAACATTTGCCTAACTTCTAAGTATTAACCAGGTACGTACATGATATATGAAGCACTCATTCATTCATTCATTCATTCATCCTCAAGCATTTTATCCTTATTACGGGTGGGGTACATACAAACCCTATCTTCAGGGAACACTAGGTGCAGGGTGGGAATGCGCGCCGAATAGTATTCCAGTCCATCACAGGGCAGCATGCACACACATATTCCTAGCTGTGGGCAATTTAGAGTCGCTAGTCCACATATTATGATGTTTTTTCAAGGTGAGAATAAACCAGAATGGCAGTGTGGTGCAGTGGGTAACCACACACCTCTAGGGTTCTACAGTGTTCTACAAGCTATATGTGTGTTCTTCATGTGCCTAGTTTTCTCTGATTTCCCCCCCACCTCCTGGATACCTACAGCACAGGTGTGGGAGTGGTGCCCTGTGATGGAATGGATATCAGGTTTAGGAATTATCCCCACTGAGCATAAATAGGATACACCGCATCTTGAACAGGATAAAGAACATATTGAAGATGAGTGATTACTACAGGGTATCTACCTGTTATGCCACACACTTACTTTGGAATCAAACATAGGGGATTGAAGGGAAATACATACTTGCTTTCTCTTTGATTTGAGCCCATTCACTGTAAGTGTCCAGGTGTTCAATTAGTCTGGAACAGAGTTTCACATGACCCACGTAGTCTAGCAGTATGTCTATGATTGGTCCGGCCCAATTGGTTACTTTTGGCCTGGCGATCATCTCACAGAACTGTTGAAGTCAGATATTTAAAAGATAATAATACTAAGTAATGTGCAATGCAAGTTTCAAATTGTACCATTGCTGGTCACTGGGGTACCTCAAGGGTATGGCCTTGGCACATTTTGTTTTATTTTTAACCTAATTAAATGAATTTCATTTGCATGGGCCTAGTCTGCCTAAGATTGTCTGCTTATGTACAGTACTTGTTGCCTGGTTGCCACTGCATCTGACCACATTTTATGAAGGTTGAGAGCCCACAATCCTGAGCCCACATTATGTGGGTGGTCTGGACTTTGACCCCAGGCCCAGCTTCAGCGATGAGTGAACCTAATCCTAAGGGTTTATCTCTATGGGGTCATTAGGTTCACTCTTTGTCTGGTTACTCTCCTGGTGTCTCTGGTGTCTGGCGTTCCCCAATGTTTGGTTTGTTCCCTTTAGGTACTCTGCTTTCCTCCTACTGTATAGTCCATTCACATGTGGTGTAGGTTGATTGTTTGTAGGCTGTTTCTTTCCCAAAATTGCCTATAGTGTTTGCTTGTGTGTGAATGTGTGTGCTTATGCCCTGCAATGGGTTGGCATGCAGGGTGTTCTCTGCCTTGTGCCCTAAGTTCTCTGGGATATGCTTCGGACCCCCTGCAACCCTAGACATATTCAGTACTGATAATTGAATATATAATGTCCTATACTCAGGTAACAAATAAAAATTTAAAATACCAAGGATGTAGCCTTGTGGTTTTCTAACATTTACCTGTACACAGCTTTCTGAACTTTCCTCATTGAGGTAGTAAAGCCTGTCCCTTCCATCTCGCATTCTGGATTTTATGGGCGGGTGAGTTCCACTGCCATAGTCGCACTTAAAGCATGACTGAGCATCACACCCATAATCCATGAGGTACTTAATCATCGGCAAGTTATTCATGGAAAAAATCAAAGCAGCCGGGAATTCGGTGGGGTGAGTTGGGAGAATGGAGTTAATATTTGCGCCATGGTTGACCAGAAGCTTGACCATTTCAATGCAGCCCTTCCTCACAGCAACGAGCAGAGGATTGAAGGTGTCCAGGTTGGGATCGGCCCCAGCTTCCAGGAGCATTGCAGCTGCATCGACATTGCTATTGGACACAGCACAGTAGAGGGCAGTTTTGCGATGGTCCTCATACATTTTGGACCAATCTTCTGATAGCGTGGAGTTGACATCAAACCCGGCATCTATCAGTATCTCAAGAACCTCGTCTCTGTTGCGTTCTGCAGCCAGATGAAGAGGACTGATGCCACAGTGTTTTATTTTGGTCCTATTTGTTTTTGGTATTAGCAAGGAAACAACTCTGAACAAGAAGGCACATTATGCAGTTAAGCTTTTTTCCCCATCAAATGAATTCAGTACAAATTAACAAAAGGATAAATCTTGTTTAACAAACCTGTAATGTCCATTTTTAGCTGCAACATGAATAGGAAATAGTCCAGCTTTGTTAGATTTGTTAACTTGAGCATGGTTGGCCAAGAGAATCTCCACGACTTCACTGTGGCCATTTTTAGAGGCTTCAAACAAGGCTGAGGCACCATCATTAGCCTGAGTGTTAACATCTGCACCTGAAGGACAATGAATTTAACCAATATGTGTCCACTGGCAAATTTGGTTACTCATACCACTTCTTTAATGTTTAATGGTTATAAAGCCATTTCCTGGATAAGACTATTGAAGATTTGATCCTTTTTAATCATGTATACTGTAGTTAAGTGTAAAATGTTACAAATGCTTTTACTTTGTAACTCCTTATGCAATCTATTTTATTTGATGCCTACCTTTCATGAGCAGGAATTTTAGGACTTCGGCAGCACCACACTGAGCCGCTGTAAACGGCGGATCTATGCCATAAATGTTTTTAGCCATCAGATTCGCCTTTGCTTGCAGTAGCAATTTGCACATTTCCACATTTTTGCTTGCCACTGCTTCATGCAGTGGTGTTGCTCCTTGAATTGATGCCTTGTTTGTCAGTGCTCCATGTATTATCAGAAGACCCACAGCTTCTTCAGTTCCCTTTTCACAAGCTGTAAAAAAAACATTGGTTTATAGAAACAAGATCATTTACCCCAAACTGTGTAAATTGCTGTAATTGCTTTGGCATATACATTACATTGTAATGATTACAATTCAACCCCTTATAACCAATCAGAATCCAGAATTCAACAGTGCTTTGTTTGTATAATTTAATACTTTATTGTAGCTGAGTAAGCTGCATTCAAACCATAGGTAGCTACCTATCAGGGTTAGAGGTGCTAACTAGTTGAGCAGATTAGCATTAGTACATGATTTGGCAGTTATGGTAATAATGTTAGTACCATCCCATACATACTGTATATAAAGTGTAAGCCTCCTTTTATTGCTAACATATTTTGTTTCATATTAAAATATATTTGCCTTTGTATAATGGAGTTTCCCACTGGTGGTTTGCCAGGTTGGGATCAGCACCTTTTTCCAACAGATAGTGGACACAAGCTGAATGTCTGCGACTTACAGCCAGGAAAAGCGGAGTTTGGTTTTTTAAGGTGCGTCTGTTAATTGTCTCTGGTTGGGCTAAAAGCAACACACAATCAAACATGATCATAAATGGACGTCCACACGGGGAACACAAGACGGATGAAAAGGTCTGTAAAGGTCATCTTACCATTTAGCAAAATCTTTAGACAGTCCACATGACCGTAGTAAGCTGACTCATGTAGGGGGAGCCAACCCTCCTGATTAGTTTTCAAAAGGCTTCGGGATTTGGTTTGTACTATCGCGCTTAGGGCCTTAGCATCACCGTTCCAGATCGCTGAGAGAAAAGGGTCTAAATCTCTGCAAATAAAATACGCAATTTGAATTAGTCAATGCACTAATTTTAGCCACATTTGCTAGTTTTGCATTTTAAAGACATTTACTTGACCGATTCCACAGTAACCCGTAAAAATCCATTGTGTCTCGTCCAAGCAATCACTTCCCCCTTTTCCTTGCTGAACAAATGGTTTTCAGCATCTCGGTTGATTCTTGAGAATTGTTTATTACTGTAAGGATAAAAATGATTTACACTAAGAGGGGACTGCACTTCACAAAATATTTCAACAACGTTACACGTATAAACTAGCGTTTTTCACTTTCCTAAAACTATGCTAGCAAGTCAGAATCTGGGATTGTTATTTTTTCCATTATGTATGTCTACTGTGTACATGCATATCAGCTTTTGTGACATTCAAGAAGTTTCACTGTAAAATTTGTTGCTGTTCCTTCATTTTAGTTTCAGTGTTCAGCTCAGTGCCAAGTGCTGCACTAGGTAGGGTATATCACCCTACTACTCTGTAGTCACTTCTATGTACAGTGGAACCTTGGATTACGAGCATAATTCACTCCGGAAGTGGGCTCGTATTCCAAAACACTCGTAAACCAAATAAAATCTTCCCATAAGAAATAATGAAAACACAAATAATTCGTTCCACAGCCCAAAAAATATAGATAATACAGAAAATACAGAAAAAGAATTAATATAATATATAAAGTAAAAATAAAACAAATTAACCTGCACTTTACCTTTAAAAAAAGTTAAAATAAATCCCAACAGATAAGTGTTTCCGTTTGTGCGCGCAGGGGCCGTGTATTTGTGTGTGTGTGGAATTAGCCCCTTCCCTCGCCTCGTTTTACACAGTAAAACTCCTCCTCCCTCCTCCCACCTCGCTTTTTAAGTTTCACAACAAACACACACAACGGAAACACTGTTTTAACGGGAAAAAAAGAAATCAGCGCAGACTAACGGAATCACTGCTGTAAAGTAAAAAAAACAAAAAACAAATGAACCAGCACTTTCTCGCGACAGAGAAGAGTTTCTGTCGGTGTCAAAAAACTCAGCACTCGTAAACCAAGACATGCTCATTTTTCAAGTCAAAATTTATTCAAAATCTTTGCTCGTCTTGCGGAACACTCGTAAACAGAGTTACTCGCAATCCGAGGTTCAACTGTATTAAGAATGTGCAGTGAATGGGCAGCTATTTAGCACTCAAAAAACACTGGAACTTTGCTGTGGGTAAATAAGCAGAAACTAATTAGAAACATTAAATTCTATTTTTTAATTTTAAAAATATTTTAGAAAAGAGAAATTAACTTTAGCAAATGTTATCATCGTAATGATTCTGCGATCTTCTGTTTGCAGTACCACATTATTTGGTGTCAATGCCCTAAGAGTGTGTTATAAACATTAACCTGGAGGACAGGATGAGTGGTGGGTTAGCGGGTGGATAAGCCGGTGGGTCAGCGGGTGGATTAGCAGGCGGGTTTGCAGGAGGAGGAATGCTCTGAAGCCGTGGAGGATGTGAACACTGAGCTGTCAGTCTCGTTGTGCGAGAGCAGATTTGCTGAGTATTAGCATCAGCAAGACTTTGCTCAATCGCTAGCTGCAGGAGCTGTTCCTCAGTCATGTTAGCATAAATGCTGTAGTCCTCTGTATCCACAGAGGAAGTCGACATGCTTGGGGTCGACACCCGCGGAGCAGCCATCGTCCACATGGGAAGGCGAGATCCTGAAAAGCACAGCACATGAATATGGTTAGAGTACAAAAGTTTTTAAATAATAATAATAACAATAACAACAACAACAATAATAATAATAATAAATTATTATTATTATTATTATTAGTTGTAGTAGTAGTAGTAGTAATAGTAGTAATCATATTATTATTATTATTATTATTATTATTATTATTAGTAATATTAGTAATCGTATTATTATTATTATTAACAATAGTAGTAATCATATTATTATTATTATTATTATTATTATTATTATTATTAATAATAATAATATTAGTAATCATATTATTATTATTATTATTATTATTATTATTATTATTAGCAATAGTAGTAATCATATTATTATTATTATTATTATTAGCAATAGTAGTAATCATATTATTATTATTATTAGTAGTAGTAGTAGTAATATTAGTAATCGTATTATTATTATTATTATTAGTAGTAGTAGTAGTAGTAGTAATATATTACTGGTATTTAAGTTTAAGTCTGATGTTTGTATATGAGTTTATATAAATATATACAATAAGTCTTGCAGGACACACATGCACAATCTTTGCAAACGGTCATTAATAAAGTAATAGGTTCATTCAAATAAATAACAGGTTGAGGTGCATTGCTCATGTCATGGTTAGCATTATGGCATGATATAAAACAACAACAAGAAAAACAACTTAGCTTCAGACTTTAAGAGAAGTTGCAAAATTATTGATGTGATGCCTATAGTGTTGATGCTGATCTGATCGAATGTGCGACGTCCCTTACTCTGTGTGACGCTGACCAGGAATCAGGATGGTGTAGATATTTTGTGGAGAAGTTCTGTTCTGTCAGCTCGGTTTCTCCAGACTGCTCTGTGAAGCGCTGGATTATTAGTTTAAGTGTTACTGCGAAAGCAATCTGGATGACATGTTGTAAACAAACCTGTGACCTGAATCTCATCTTTACTTGGCTGTACACGTAGGACATCAGGCATGTCTGGCTTATTGAAGGCAGGAGAAGTTACAGTGGTGTGAAATACAGTGATACTGACTCCTGAAAATAAACAAACTGCTCAGTGAAGCATCAACAACAGGAAAGCTGTCTGGGCTGAACTTTAAAACCGACACGACATTGCAGATCTGCGTCATTTTTGCAGGACAATCATACAAGCTGCGTGTGTAAAGCAGCATGATTAGCATACCTGTTTCAGTATTTACTCTTGAAAAGACCTTTACTATTATTATTATTATTATTATTATTATTATTATTATTATTATTATTTATTTAATTTATCATTCATTGGATATTGGCAATGCTCTAAATGCAGAACAAAACTGGATTAAAAAAAAAACCCCTGAAATAACAAATCTGGCATTAGATGAGTAACAAATACAACCAAAACAACAACAACAACAACAACAGCAACAGTCAGTCGTTATTTTAAGACATGAAGGTCGGCTGTTCTGGATCAGTTCCTGCAAGAACAGTATTGTGTCGAGTGTGTTTTTAAACGCCTTCAAGCTCCATCATGAAACTGTCTCTCATGAAGACCTTCCCAGGAAAGCGAGAGCAAAACTTACTGCTGCAGAGGAGACGTTCATTTAGAGTCACCAGCCTCAGAAGTCACCAATTAACAACCAGTCGTTCTGAAGCTTTACAGAGCAGAAGTAGCAGATATACATCTCAATATCAACTGTTCAGTGGAGATCATTGCGTGTTTTAGAAAAGAAATAAAAATCAGGAACGTCCATGGAGTTAGAAAGTACGTCCAAATTTTTGACTATATATTTACAGTATATACCTTCTAAGTATTCAGACCCTTCACTTTGGTCAAAGTACCAAGCTTCAAGTAAACTCCTACAGTATGTCTGATGCTAAAAGCACATTTCTTCCATTCTCCTTGGCAGAATTGTTCAAGCTTGACCAGGCTGAGCGGGCAGGGATATTGCGCAACCATTGTCAGGTCTCTCAAGAGATGCTCCATAGGGTTCTGGTCTGAACTTTGTAAGAGCTTGTGTTGAGTTGTTCTGAAGCCACTCCTGTATTATCTTGGTTTTATGCTTTTGGTCTGTAAATCTTCATCCCAGCCTGAGTTCCTGAGCACTCATGAGAAGGTTTTCACTCTTTATTTTATCTGCATAAATTTCCACTGGCTAATCCAACAAAATCCCCCCAGAGTCACAGAAAGACGTCCCCACAGCATGATGCTGCACCACCGTGTCTGACTGTAGGCAAGGGTTTCATAAGGTGACATGCAGTGCCTGATTTCCTGATTACAAATCAGTTCAATCTTTGTGTTATCAGATCAGATCAGATTTTGTTTCTCATTGTCTGTGAGTTCTTCCGGTGCTTTTTGGTAAACTCTCAGCTGGCTGTCATGCGGCTTGTAGTCAGGAGTGACTTCTGGCGGCTCTACCATGCGCATGAGTGATGGAGTGCTACAGTGATGGCTGTTCTTCCGTAACCTCTTCCATCTCTACAAGAGAACTCAGGATCTCATTTATAGTGACCCTTACCTTCTTGGTACCATCTCTGACCAGTGGGCTTCATCATCCCTGATTACTCAGTTTGGCTGGGCGACCAGATCGGGAAAGACTGTTGGTTGTTCCAAATCTCTCCATTTGAGAATAATGTAGGCTTACGTGCTCTTGGTTCCTTTCGATGCTGCAGAAATTTTGTAATTGTACTTCAGTATACCAGAGTGACATCTGACACAAAGATCTAAAAACACTGAAGCAGCAGACTTTGTGAAAATGAATATTTGTTTTGAATTTTATTCAAACATGAACACAAATGTACACAATATAAATACCTGGAGTACATGACACATATGCCATTGATATGAAGTAAATATGTTTATATAGTTCAAAGATTAATACATAGATTATTTTTGTATTCATTAGTTCTAATAGTTTCTAAGTGTACAGTACACAATGATTGCATCTCTTTTATCATAACACTAGCACCATCATGTGGTCAAAATAATATCACACACACACACACACACACACACACACACACACACACACACACACACACACACACACACACACACACACACACACACACACAGTCTAAAATCCATTACAGTATAGTGACACTATTTTCAAATCTGATAAAAACACTATATATAAAAAGACGCCATGCAACAACACACCTCGCATTAATATCTGTTAGTGTTGAATTCTGCATTCTGATTGGTCAGAAGGCGCCGATTCCTGTTCTATAACAGCAGCTCTGAGCGTGGCGCATGTTTATAATTGCTAACACACTCGTTCTAAACGTTTGTCTAACGTGTGTGGAAGGAGTCTCCAGTGTCAGCGGCTCGAGGTCTGCTGCGGGAGCTTAACATATGATTCCTTCACACTGTGCGTTGTAGTTGAGGAAGCTGATTAATCTTCCTGGAAGGTTCCTGATGTCCTCGAGCCTTTTTCTTCCTGCTAACTGTCGGATTCTGACTCTGCACAGCTGCATCAGACTCTGAGGAAGTGCTGAAGAGGAGGAGAAATAAAATTAGGTGGTTAAACGTTCCGGGGAATCGGTACAGTGTTGGCAATCGCGTCCTACTAGAATTACAGTTAGTATATTCATTAAAAGTGGTGTAGTTGTTCACTTTGTGTGAATGGAGTTTGATTAGAGTCTCAGTGACTACAGTGTAAATTAAAAAAACAACAACAAATCAACCAATAAATAAATAAATAAATAAATAAACACAGTTAATCTGGACATAATGTGTCATTTGCACAAAACCTTTAAAACTTCAACTGATAACCAAAATATGATTTCGGTAATGAGTCAATTAAGGCATGTCACCCTCTGGTGGTCATTAAGGGAATTGTCAATTATGAATGTGTCGATAAACTGCAGTGCTGCAAAGTTCAAGTTATAAATGTTGCAAGGATTTTTTTTCCCCCATTCAGATCAAATCGCAACGCATTTAAAATTCAAACATTTTTATCATCTTACATCGTTACTACATGTTACTACTTTACGACTCAAGAAGCCAAATGGATATCTGCCAGGACTTATGAGGATATCAAACAACGAGAGACGGATTCATCACTACGAGCCTGAGAGTAAACACCAGAGTACGGAACGGAAACATCCTCAATCACAAGTTAAAAACTCAACCATCGGCTGGAGTATTCATCAACACTTGCATTTTTCCGGGATTCTTACGGGCCAGAAGTATTGGAACACTGTCAGGAAAAAGGTTCAACAATCAGCAGTGCTCGTTACAGTGAGACACTTGTTGAAGAGCTGAAGACTAAACGTCGTGATCGCACGTGTCGATGCACGTCTGCACACTTCTGCCCTCACTGTCGACACTCTGAGCGTCCTCTCTATACCTGTTTGGTCTCCTAAAAACAGCCGTACGAGGACAAAGAGTCACTTCTGAAGAAGAACTGAGGGCAGCAGTGCATTCGTGGCTCGCAGCTCAGACTAAAACAGTTTTATTGGTGGGATACGAAGGCAGACTTGTAGACAGACAAAGTGTATTCAAAAGCAAAGAGATTTTGTAAAAAAAAAAAAAGAATGTACACTATTTATCTTTTCTAAAAGTTACAAATAAATTGTACAGCCAGACTGCACATAATTCTTGACTCACCCTTGTGTTTTTAGATGTGTGCTCTTGGGAGGAAATGTACAATTTGTTCCGGGATCAGGTTTGAGAGCCAAGAGTCACCAGAATGATCCATTTGATACGACTCTCAGATTCATACAGCGCATACAGTATATAATATATACAAATATATATATATATATATATATATATATATATATATATATATATATATATATATATATATATATATATTATTTATTTATTTATTTATTTATTTATTTTTTTATATTGGGATGCTAACTTTTGCACCCAGCTGTGTATTCATTTGGACATACTGTACTTACTTGATCTGTCTTTGATATGGATCCAGGAATCATCGCTCTCCAGGAGTTTACTGAGTCTGGAACAGAGTGTTACATGTGAGACGTAATCCAGGAGCAGGTTAACGACGGGTCCTGTGCAGTGACGCACCGGCCGAGCTGAGATCATCTCACAGAACTGTGTGAGAAAAACGGAAAAACATCAAGAAATCAATCACGATTTTGAAGGTTCAGTTACATTTCCATGACACCGATACCTGCAGACATGGACGTGCCTCCGTCTCGCTCCTGGTGTAGGTGGGATGTTCCTCAGCTCCATATTCACACTCAAAACACGCTTCTGCATCACAGCCGTGGTCCATCAGACACTTCATCATGGGGATGTTCCTCGCGCTGAGCATCACGCAGGCGGGGAACGTGCTGGGGTGTGTGGGGAGGCCAGCGTTTACGTTAGCTCCGTGCTCCAGCAGCAAGGTCACCATGCGTATGTGACCCTGCCTCACGGCCAGCAGCAGGACGTTGAACGGGTCCAGGTTCGGATCGGCGCCGGCGTCCAGGAGCATACAGGCGGCCTCGACGTTCCTGCTCTCTACTGCAAAGTAAAGAGCTGAGACACGACGGTCTTCATACATGCAGGAACGGTCCGGAGACAGCAGGAAGTTGACGTCAAAGCCGGAGTGGATCAGGAGCTCCAGAGCTCCGTCCTCATTGCTCTCGGCTGAGAGATGAACCGGGCTGATGCCACTGCGCTGGATTTCAGTCATGCTCGTGATGGGGATCAGTTTGGAGATGATCCTGAACAGGAAGTAAAAGGTTACTTAACTTTACTCAATAAAAAGGACTATTTTTATCGCTTCATCTTATGATTTAAATATACAGTACAACGTTTCTTTCCACTAAACTGTTAATGAGCTAAAAATAAATATCATGACTGTGAACAGTGTTTCAGTCATTCAAAAATAATTCAGATATCGATCATATTAAGTATAAGGAAAAAAAAATCTATTAAGTATATAATATCCATCCATCCAAACATTCATCTAGGAACCTCTGTAGTCCAACTAGGGACCGTGGAGGCCAATGGTGACTGTTGAGTTTATTCCCAATTTTACAACGGTGCTAAAACCTCCGGGCAACATTCACACACTACGGTCAATTTGGGAACACCAATTAGCCTAATCTACGTAAATGTCTTTGGACTGTGGGAGGAAACCGGAGTACGTGGAGGAAACCCACCAAGCACGAGGAGAACATGCAAACTCCATGCACACAGACCCCAAGGTGGGAATCAAACCCTGACCCTGGAGGTGTGAGGCGACAGTGCAAACCACTACGCCACCATGCCGTCATTCTGTATATATTACAATAAATAAATATTGTAACCGCTATGATTATTGCATTTTATTTATTTACATGTATTTCTTTTTATTTACAACTTTTTCTTTTTCTTTTTTGATAAACTCAGCAGTACTGAAACAGTTCTGTTTGTGGATCATTCTTGGAAAGTGTCAGGACTGCCCCCTTGTGGCATGCTACTGTGGGTGCGCCCTCATGGGCTCTTTCGTGTTTGTGCAGTGACTTTGTGTTGCAGGATGCTTGTGTTGATTTTGTGTCTTGTGTTGCAGGTGTTCCTGCGTAGCTTCCTGGAAAGTTACGTTATTGATGTCCTGGGTTGCGTTCCATTCCAGAGTGTACTTTAAAGGGCGCTCCCAGCTCCGTGCTCCCTGCTCCATCTACTGTAGGAACCTGCTCCGTGCTTAAAAGCTTCCTCAGACAAAACTCTACCGTTCAACACACCCTGCAACGTCACCAGCGCAGACGTCACGTCCTCCGTGCGTTGCCATGGTAACACGAACACCTCGGGTACCTGTCGCTGCTGCTGTGGAAAGTGATGACACATTGTTCACTTGTTCCCTACACCATTCAAAGTTCCCTTAGAGTTGAGCAGTTTCGCTCCATGTAGTTTGGAATCACACTTAACGTGGCTGTCCAGTGCAGTGTTCATCGCAGGGTACACCAAGCCGATCAGAATGCAGTCCTGGGTCTTCACAGGGTCTTTTGCTGCATCTTGTACTAGTAGTTTCCTGCAAAGTGGGGTATTCGCTCATCTTAGGTAAGAATCCAAGCTGTAGGGAGTGAAACTGCTGACGGCCTGAAGATACTGAATGACCAGGTTATAACATCTATGGAGTTTTTCTTCCCTGATGGGTATGGTATCCTTACAGTATGGTTACTAAATACTATACATTGTTATTAAGGTACTATGATATTATAATATCACTCACTAAAACATCTTCCTCAGAGCTCAAGTAAAACTCCTATTATTTATACGATTCGATATTTTACTTATATATATATATATATATATATATATATATATATATATATATATATATATATATATATATATTTTTTTTTTTTTTTATTATTATTATTATTTTTTTATTTATTTATTTTTTTATACCAGGTGTAAACAACTGATCCGACATTCATTTATAAAAAATGCTATTTTATGCATATTTATTTGTGTTTGATTGTTATCTTGATTTTCAAATAAACAAATAAATAATGATAATAATAAAATGTTTACCAGCCTTCAGTTCATCATATAACAAACGGTTTAACTTCTATTAGCTCGAAATAATCAGTCTAATCAAAGAGAACCATCGAGAAGGAACCTGTTTTTACCCAAACATTCACAGTCACACCCCATTTGTCGGCTCCTCTGCAGACGACTCGACACGTTTGTGTGGTTGTCGTTCACCTGATACCTTTCATTCCCACGTTTTGCTGCTATATGAAGAGGTAAAAGTCCGTCCTTTCCGGGTCTGTTAGTGTCAGCACTTTGAGCCAGAAGGTTCTCCACTATGTCTGAGTGATCGTTCCTGCAGGCTTCATACAACGCCGTGGCTCCGTCTTTTGCCTCGCTGTTTACATCAGCTCCTGCACAAACACAAAACAGGGTTCTCTTACCACTCTGAAGTTGATTCATTTCTACTCATAATGATTCCATCCATCTTGGAATCGTGGAGGCCTGTGGTGAGCACCATTGTACGTATTCTACAACAGTGCTAGGACCTTCAGTCAACAGTCACGCGCGCTTATTCACACACTTTTGTTCACACACTACGGGCAATTTGAGACCGCCATTTAGCCTAATCCGCATGTCTTTGGACTGTGGGAGGAAACCACCAAGCACGGGGAGAACATGCAAACTCCGCCCGCACAGTCCCTAAAGCGGGACTCAAACCTTGACCCTGGAGGTTTGAGGCCAGAGAGCTAACCACCACGCCACCGTGCTGACATCATGATGATTAAAGTAAACAATATTTTTTGACCAATCAGAATCCAGGATTCCTCAGTGCTGTGGTGGACACATACCCAGCTATGAGTTTACGAACCCTTTTTAATGAAGAACCTCAGAGGCTCCAGGCATCCACACTGAGCAGCGAGGAAGAGCGGCGTGACTCCGTAGATGTTGCAAGAGCTGATCTCAGCCCCGCGCTCCACTAAAACCTCACAGATCTCCAGATCGTTCTGCGACACTGACTCATGCAGAGCCGTCCATCCGTCCAAACACTTCTGATTGGCATCTGCTCCGTTTTTCACCAGGAGATGCACCATCTGAATATTTCGGGTGGCACACGCTGTGGAGAGGGAATATAATGTTACATTCGTTGCTATATGTTATATATTGATGTTACAATAATAATATGATGAAATGATTAATATTATATTAACATAATATACAGTACATCATACAGTCTTTTCTTTTCCTGAGGTGTGTATACATTGTAATGACATCAAATCCAAATGCTGTAAAATATGGACAAAAATTGTTGAATAAAGTGACAAAAGTCATTACCTTCATAGAGAGGTGTCTCCTTGGTTATGGTGGGAATTCCAGGATCTGCCCCTTTTTCCAAAAGATACTCCACGCAAAGTAAATGCCCGCGGGACACAGCGAGAATGACAGGAGTCTGGTGTGTTGAGGTTCGGAAGTTAATCATCTCAGGGACAGCTGCTGAAGAAAATACAGCATGAGAAGAGAAGATGTTGCTAGTGAAGGCTTCATGCTGACCACATCCAGACAGGATGCGCTGATAGGCTGATGAAGTTTTATTTGACTTCCTGGAAGAAAATGTCCGATCCCATTAACTCCTCCTCACCTGAAAGCAGCAGCTTCAGGCACTCTGTCTGGCCGTAATAACTCGCCTCGTGGACCGCAGTCCAGCCATTGGCGTCCGTCTTCAGGAGATTCCTCGGTGCTTGTTCACACATCAGAAGTTTCCTCACTTTCTTCACATCTCCGTCCCACACGGCCGGCAGCAGCTCATCATCATCCATGTCAATCATAGGTCAGAGGTCAGTGCAGGCTTTACTTACTTGATGTAACTTGATGTGAGGGAGATGAGATGGAGGCCATTAAGACGCACTCCTCCTCACATTCACACACTCCTCTTCCTGATGCTCCTGCTCAGATATCATCCAAAAGCTGGAGAGGCTTTTCCGTTCTGCCTTAATGATAAGACAGTGAAAGAAAATTAGCATGGTCACACACACACACCTCTTGTTCTTGACCCCAACCGCAACCCCACCCTGGACTAGTACGAGTACCTCTTGCACCTGCTTGAGGTGATTCTGCCACAGCAGACTGTCACACAAGAACTATCTTGGTGGCCGCAGGCAAAAGAGACCATTAGGACCATTCTTCCCAACCTTTGACATTCAGCTCCCCCTTATCAAGCTCTTACCAGATGTTGAGGACTGGCCAAGGGTGCTTGGTCTCAACCCCCTTATCTTTGGCAAGCTTTAGCTGCATGGGGCATCCAGAGGACCCACTAACCAGCCTTTATCTTTAAACTATTGGTGGATTTGTGTCCACTTTGCAGGTAAAACATCTCTGAACATTAGTATAAACCATCCTCATATAGAAGGGATAGTATGGAACAGGTTGAGACAAAACACTGAAACTAATGCTGTGATAAATGGTGAAGAAAGAGGGACAAATTTCGGACTTCCTCCTTTTCCCCCCTTCTGTGAGACCCCGCTAGATTCAACCAGCTTCTTACCCAGTTAGAAACAATGACTTAATCATTTGTTAAGTTGGTTGACAGGACTGCGTGATGTAATAAGCAGCTAGAATACACCCAGGAGCAAATTCTCCAGCATGCTCAAAAACACAACAGCTGTTTTACTTATAAAACTACTAATCAAAATCTGTACACCAAATCTGTATCTAACGCTACTGATTATTTTCCAGCAAAGAGCTTTCACACTAAATATTGACTGTTTATTATAAATACTTTTTAGTGACCTTTAAAGAGGTTTCTTTTTTTTTTTTGTAGAAATATTTCAAATGCATCTTCATTTATCTTTTCTTTTTTTTTTTCTTTTGTATGAGCCCAAGATGTTTGCACAACAGTTGTTAGTATCTCAGTTCCTGATAACTTTGTCACACTCGCTCCTCTGAGTGACAACTCTATTGCAAGTGTTAACGCGTTAGCCGTGTGCTGTGCATCACTTTAGCTAACCAGCTAACTGGAATCACTGTAGTTTATTATATCACAGGAAAGTAGGAGTAGAAGTTGACATGGGATGACGGAGTTCCTTCAAATGCAAAGTAACATTAGCATATAAAGTCATGTTATCCACCGTAGCATTTTAAGAAGCTTAAAGCTAAGCTAGTTAATTGGCGTTCCCAAGCAACCAGTAACATGTGAATGCTGGCCTACTGTACTATGGTCTTAAAAATGAGAATAAATGGTCACTTTTTGGACTCTACAGAGTTTCCCCCAATGGCTTATTCAGAAGGATGAAAAGCTAAGATTCATTAAGGTAAGTAGACATGTTTTAACCAACAGCCAAGCTCCAGTTGTTGTGCTCATTTGGCTATTTATGAATTAATTGGCATTCAGACTTGGGTTGAGTCAGCTCCTGCCGAGATCACGACGGCTAGAGCTTCCAAAGTTGAGCTTCAAAACCGCTCTTCAGAAAACCTATGGGTGACATCACAGAGGGTTTGTCCAGTCCTTTTCTTTTTTTTCTTTTTCTTTTACTGTTTATGGATCAGACTTGACCTGCTGGCCTTCACTCTCCATAAAACGATGAACCTTGGCCCCCCATGATCCCGGTGCAGTTTTAGCAGTTTCCCTTCCTTGGATCATTTGTGGTATGTCCTCACCCCTGCACTCCAGGAACCTCCTACAAGAGGTGCAGTTTTGGAGTTGCTCTGACCCCATCGTCTAGACATCACAGTTTGATCTTTCATACATTTGTCAATTTTTCCTGCTTCCAACACATCAGTTTCAAGACGTGACTGTTCACTCCGTGCCTAACATATCCCACCCACTCACCGGTGATAATCTAACAAGATAATCAAATGTTATTTACTTTTATCCAAAACATACTGTTTGGTCATTTAGTTGAAGACAGTTTTAAAATAAATGAAACACATAAAAGCAATGCAAAACACACACCAATCACATATGCAAATAGAGTTAATACAATTCACTGATATATAAATAAAGCATATTTACTTGTCTAACTTGGATATTCTAATGCATTTACTTTGAAGTATTTTTGTATTTATGCATTTCAACAGTGTGTCTTTAATTCTTGAATGAGTAAAGATAAAAAAAAAAGTATATTAAGATACTAATTAAAAATACATTTAATGTAAATATATACAGAAACACTGTAGAAATAGTGCATTTCTAATTACTTGACTGAATAAAATAATAAATTAAGACATAAATAAAGCATTGTGTGCTGCAGAATTGCATATGCTGGAAGAAATTCCTACCTGTTTAAACGGCACCTGAGGTCCTGAGCTGCAGATCTTCTGTAAAACTCTCGCCTCTGATCTGTCTCGTCTCGGCGTTTGCCCTTGACCGTGTCCATGATTATGGAATATTTGTCTCAGGGTTCCGGTGACACACAAAATGATGACTCGGTGGTCTTGCCTGTGAGAGACCGAGCAAGGAAACTGCCAGGAACCCGAACCCCAGCGTGGTTCATGTTTACACATAACATGGCATCCGTCTCTGCTGACATGTAGAGACGCCTATAAATATCTTCGGCAAGTCTTCACATTCCTGAGACACTCGGCACACGACCACGACCTGGGAAGTGCTGAACCTTATTTACTAACTCCATATCTGTCAAATTCTCTCTGTTAAAACTGAGCTATAATATAAATATATACGTATTATTCTGTAAGTATTCACTAAATGATTTAGGAAACATTACAGATACAAGTACAAATTAAATAAGTAAAAAGGAATTTTACCTTATACATTCTTTCTATACAACTTACCCTGTGGACGGGGAGCCAATTCAACAAAGGGCACAAGTACACATCCAGTATACACACACACACACACACACACACACACACACACACACACACACACACACACACACACACACACACACACACACACACACACACAAACTGTGGGCATTTTGGAAATGCGAGTCAGCCTACCCTGCATGCTTTTGGACTGTGAGAGGAAACTTACCAATCATGGGGAGAATTCCACACATACAGACCCGTGGCGGGAATCAAACCCTTAACACCTGAAGGTGCGAGGCCACAGTACTGACCACTACACTGACAATAAAACTGTCATGATAAAAGCAAAGTATTATAAATGTCTGTGAATATTAAAAATGCCTCAAACCTCCATGGTTAGAGGTTCGAATCCCATTTCCACTCCAGGTACTTTGGTTTTGTAGTGTATGACTTGGTGTGTGTTTTGTATTTCATTTAAAGAATCGATCAACCAATCAATCAATCTATCTATGGTGGCGTAGCGGTTAGCACTGTCGCCTCGCACCACCAGGGTCAGGGTTCAATTCCTGCCTCAGGTCCATGCTTGATGTGTTTTTTCCCCGGGTATCCGGGTTTCTCCCACAGTCTAAAGACATGCAGATTAAGCTAATTGGTGTTCCCAAATTGCTCATAGTGTGTGAATGACAATTGGGAATTGAGCACACAGTCTGACCCCTTTAGTAACTGGCAGAAAAAAAAAAAAACAAGGTATAACTCCCCATGTGGGGAGGATCTGTCGTCTGATGTGTCTGTACTGAATACACATATACAGTACAAGGAGCTAGTTTTGCTAAGCATGTTAACATGAAATAATTCAGAATGTAACATGAATTTAGTTGTATACTGCCCTATTTAAATATCATCTGCATGAACAGCAATAAAGGGTATTTCAACAATCTTGTACTGAGAATGTAAGAAGTTTCCTTTAACACTGATACACTGGGTAGAATGGGTGCCAATACATTTTTGCACAGATGTGTGGTGGGTGGAGCTTATTAACTGCATGGTGTTCACATTTCAAATAAACTTCCCTAGGAAAAATGTATCTTTTTTATAAAAAAAAAAAAAGTTGCAATTTTCAGTTATAATTTATAGTTACAATTAAAATATATAAAAAAAAAAAAAAAAAAAAAAAAAAAAATATATATATATATATATATATATATATATATATATATATATATATATATATATATATATATATGTAACATCATAACAGTTTAAATGTTTCCAGAATATTTATTAATGGCAAAGCGTACTGTTCATACACAAATAAGGAACGTAACTTCCTGTTACCATATATGGACATATACTTCCTTATATGGTGTGTCTAATGACACACCCACACTAGGGCATCTCACCTTTCTCATTTGAACCTGTACAAGCCTTGGTGTGGTGGGTGGAGCTTATTATCTGCAAGCCAGATTTTTACTTCTAAATGTTTTTCCTTAATTAAAAAATTTGTAATTCACATTCATAATTTATAGTTATACGTAAAACCACAACACTTAGTTTAATGTTCAGAATATTTATAAATGGCAAAGCGAACATGCCCATATAGTTAATGTAGCTACTTCCTGTTACCATATTTGGTCAGGTACTTTCTTATGACATACCCATGTCACATTTGAAGCGTGGCCTTAAAAACATGCCCACGTTTTCTATTTTCTTATAGGATCTTAAAAGTCAGCAAAGACACACCAACAATAATGTACTGAGAATGAAAGACGTTGCCCTGTGTAGAATGGGTGCCAATACTTTTAGTTCCCGTCTCTGTGTGCATGGAGTTTGCATGATTTACATTTATATTTTATAGTTAAATAAGTTTATAATTATAAAACCTTAACAGTTGAAATGTTACACTGGGTAGAATGGGGGTTAATACTTTTGTGTGCGGGTGAACAGATGGACTATGTTCAGTAACTGTACATCTGTATAATTAATATAGAGTTAATTATTTGAAAGGTGTTCACATTTCAAATACATTTCTTTAAGATAAATGTATCTTAAAAAAAAAAATATATATATATATATATTTATTATTATATATAATAAATCCACATTTCAAATACATTTCCTTAAAAAAATGTATCTAAAAAAAAATATATATATATATATATATGCGCTTTTTTATTATTATATATAATAAATCCACATTTCAAATACATTTCCTTAAAAAAATGTATCTTAAAAAAAAAAAAATATATATATATATATATATATATATATAAACCATAATAATAATGCAGTTTTAAATATGAATGTATACTGTAATTATAAACGATATAATTTATAGTTATAATTAAAAACCATAACAGTTTTCAGAATATTTGTTCATGGCAAAGCGTACATACACATATAGGGGATGTAGCTACTTCCTTTTACCATATATGGACATGTACTTCCTTATATGGCGTCCCTAATGACACGCCCCCACACTAGGGCATCTCTCGTTTGTCGTTCGAGGCGTGGCCTCAAAGTCACGCCTACATTTCCTTAAAAGTCAGCGAAGACACGCCTTCTCTACGGGAAAAAAAAAAACAAACAAACACACAAAACGAAACGAAACTTTCTTTCTTTATTTTGTGTTTGCTTGTTTGTTTGCTTGTTCCGGACGTTTCTGTCTGTCTGCCTCATGATGATGATGATGATGGCGGTGATGACGTGGTCGATGACGAAGGCGAGCCGCTCTGATCCGCTCCGCTTCCTCTCCGCGCGCGCTCCTGTGGCATGCGGTCTCCATGGAGACGGCTTTAGTTGGTGCAGTGCGTTTGAAGCGAGTGGGCTGCTGCTGCTGCTGCTGCTCGGGCGATTTTCAGCGCTGAAGAAGAAAAAAAAAAAAAAAACCCTCACCAACCGCGGCGTCTCGTTCGTTTATCAGGACGGGAAGGACGCTCCATCGGCGGCGTGTCGCCGATATCTGGACGTTAGGTCGGGGCGATCGGCCGTCGTGTGACGTCTTAGCCTCAATTAACAGAGAATCTCTGGGTTGCAATATATATCTATTTATGTGTGTGTGTGCGTGTGTGTGTGTGTGTGGCATTACTAGCTAGGAGAGCTAACTAGGTAGCAATCTGTCTGTTTGTCTGTCTGTCTATCTAACGATTGCCGTAAGGATTGAGACAGCTGGTGCAATGGAGAAGCATCCTCCTCCTCCTCCTCCTCGTCCTCCTCCTATATCATCCATCCAAAGTTCATCATCATCATTTGATCATCTCAAGGAATTCCCGCTCCAGGCTTGAGATATGGCTTTCTTCCTTTTTATTTTTTAACCGCCCCGACATCATCCAAGAAGCATGTTTCTGAACTTCTAGTTCCTCGATTAACCTGAAGGAGTTTTCTTCTTCTTTTTGGCCGTGGGAGGAAGAGAAACCGTCATTCTTGACTCTTGTGGGGGGAAAAATGCCTGAGGTGTGAGAGAGAGCGAGCGAGAGAGAGAGAGAGAGCGAGAGAGAGACAGGAGAAGGAGACATTAAAAACCAGAGCAGATGTTCATCAGCAAGATGACCCTGAGCCAGTCCAGTGTGTTTGGACAAATTGATGACCTGCAGGACTTGGCGTTCATCGAGAGACCCATACGCAGGAGTCTGAAGGTATGGTTCTGCTTTATATGTATGAATATATGAATGCTACCACCTACGTGTTCAGCATGCATGCATGCCATTATCACATGCTTTATACGTACATGTTACATCTGTGCCCGTGTGTGTATGTGTGTGTGTTTTGACGAGTGCATGTTCAGGAGACACAGGATGGCACAGGGGTTGCCCACACCGCTTCACTGAGTGACGCACTTTCTGACAGCTTTGCGCATCACCGCTGCCGCTCCTCCTCACTCCCATCATCCTTCCAGCTTATAAATCCCACCCAAACCTTTCTGACATCCTTCCCCGCCCTACAGTACCTCCCAGATACCAGAGGTTCCTCCGGTGGATGAGATCAGTAGTCTCATCACGTCGACCGGGAGGAGGAATTCGTTATACGTATGCAAAAGGTAGAGGAGGAGGGCGAGGAGGAGGAGGAGGATGAGGAGGAGGAGGCGCCGGGGTTCTCTCAGCATCCTTTTTTGGGAGGGAGGTTCCGTGGCCGAAGTGCCTCGGGCTAATGAGAGAAGCCCTGGAGTAACAGACTCTCCGCCCCCGCGGCTCTCGGCCCACGCACTCCTTTTTTCTCTCTGTTTCTTCCCCCGCAGTCCATCGTGCTTTGCATCCTCACATCCTCACCGTCCTCGCATGAAAATCCCCCTCACTTGTTCGGCTGAGTCATCTGGAACCAGTGAATCCACCACCTGGCCGTGGCACAGTACCACACTTTCTCTCACTGATACCAATACTCGAACCAGGAGTATCAGACCGATACCGATAGAGTATCAAACCATATCAGTGCTGAAGCCAGGAGGAGCAGAGGGTATACCTGCAGCGGATGTTAATAACTCCTTGTGTATCAGACAGTCTTGATAACAACTTCAACTCTAGGCTCAAATTAGAGCATCAATTAATATTAAGACTGAACTGATACTAATAATGATAATAAGTCCTTGAGTGTCAACGTACACCGATTAGAGCTGTGGCCATTCGATTCACTTAGTTTATTGGCCAGTTTGGTTTTTGATTTGACTCAGTTTAATAGCACTCAGGTTTACTGCTTGATTTATTTCCAAAACAACTAAGAGTATTTAATAAGCACTGAAATGCAGTGTAATTAGAGTCATTGCCTGTTTAAATTTCATGTCAATGTCATTTTTTTCCTGCTCCACTTCAGTAGAGGGCAGTATTATACCAACTGTGCATAAACCAAAAGGGCGGTAGTAGCTCAGAGGGCTAAGGCACTGTGTTACCGATCGGTAGGTTGACAGGTCAATCCCCAGCTCCACCGGGTTGCCAGTGTGGGGCCCTTGAGCAAGGCCCTTAACCCCATCTGCTCCAGGGGTGCTGTAACATGGTTGATGCTGGAATATGTGAAGAAAGAATTTCACTGTGCAGTATATGTGACAAATTAAGACTTAGCTTAGAAGAAGATGCAAAACAGGAGTATGCAAGCAGTTCTTTTGTTGTTCTGCCTGGCCAAAAAAAGTTGCACAATCTAATATTTCATTGGACTGCCTTTGGCTTTGATCGCACCATTTCAAACACCGATTGCAGTGTAAAAACTGCGGTGTTAAATTTTGGCTGAGATCTTGCAATGATGTTGAAAGGGTTGAACCGCTGCATAAACTCCTCCAGCACATCCCAAAGACTTCTCCCGAAGGTCTGGATTGTGGAATGTGTCCATGCCATCAGGTTAGAAACCCTCCATAGATGTGATGTGCTGGTGATTCAGTACATTCAGGTGGTCAGCTGACTCGACATCTTATTGCCACATAACGTTGCTGAGTCCCGACCTGAGCGACTGAAGCGACAACACTGTCTCCAGAGGCTCGTACAGTGGACGCTATGCATGATGGGCGCATCGCTTCATGCGCTTCCCTTCTTACCCTGACACGCCCATCACTCTAGGATCTGGAATCATTGGGTCACATGACCTTCCCCCAACAATCTTTATGCTCCCTAGCAAACTGGAGCCTTTTTTTCTCACTAACAAGTGGTTTTCCTAGTTGTTGGCATTGTCATTGTTGTTTTCCATGAGGTTGAGGCTTCAGCACTCGCCTTCCAGGGTTTAATAATGTGTTGCACCGTTCTTAACTCAATTCCAGTCATTTCAGCAATCTCCCTAGTTGTTTTCTTTGCTTGATGCAGGATATTAATTTGACTCTTCTGAAACGCAGTAACATCTTGCTGTTCATGACTGCGGGATGTGTTCTCCAGCGTGGTTGTTTAAGAAATGAGAGACTCCTCACTGCATCAGTCAGGGCTAAATGAATTACTGCAGCTGAAACACATTAATCACTGCAGCAATTATCCAATCAAAGCCTCTTAAGTATTTACTTATTTAAATCTACATTTTTTTGTTTTGTTTTGTTGGCTGGCAGTGTACACTAATTAAGAGTTGAGTATGGACCGATGTTCATACCGGTCTGCTATTTTTTAAACTAGGAACTACACAGAAGGTACACATTAACGTATGAATATGATGTGTGTGATGTTCCAGACTGCAGAGGAGATCGAGAAGTTGACTGTAGATGAAGATCTGAATGATATCGAGCGAGCGGTCTACCTCCTCAGGTAAATACAATTACATATACCTTTATTATCATTTCTTCAAGCATAGCTACTGTATAAGACAATGTTTTGCTCCAGATCCTCTCAGATCACCATGGCCATGCTATATACGGCACTGTGCAAAAGTTTTGACCCTTCCATTTCTTGACTTCTACAGTCTTGAGGAATATCTCTCCCGGCTTCCTGAAGGACTTTTTAGTGTCTCATATATATTTTCAGTTGAGTTCAGTTCCTAGTTTCAGAGCTGTTTGTTAAGCCACACAGTGACCTATTGACCTATGAATCATTTAAGCATGAAAAAAAAGGAGGTGATTACTGTAGTATACTGCTGATGCTGATGCTGATGCTGAGGGGTTGGAACAGACGAGAGGGGAAATGAGGTCGCTGCTGAGCTTCTTACGTAAATAAGCAGTTTTAAAATTGTATCTTTAGGCATTTTGCAGCCTGTTGCAATAAAAAATTATATTTTATGCAATCTAGATCATTTAATTTATTATCTACATTACCGTATTTATGTTATTATATCTATTATGGATTCATTATTTAGTTATTAGCCCTTTTGACTGATATTTGACTGATTTTGATCTTGATATTTCAAATCATTATTACTATTTTATTATTACAATTATAACTAATTAAATTTAATTCCTATAACTAATTCAAACTGTTTTGTAAGTACAGTACAACATTCAGGAATATAAACTTGCTTAAATCTTTCTAAATGTAAGCACATTAAAAATGTAGATAATCAAAAAGTGTCCAATTTGAAAAGAATTGTTGAGTGGTGTAGATAATATATACAGCGATTAAAAAAAAGTTAATAGAAGATTATAAAATAATTTTAATAACAGATAATTTGGTACTTTTTTAACAGATTACATGATATGTACAGTAAATATATGTATAAATGTAATAAAACAACAACAAAAAAAATGCATTAAAATATGAAATATGAAATAAAATTGAAGCCAGTTTTAACCTGAGCAGAAATGAAAAGAATTTGGAAAAATATGTGGAAAAATCATATTATTCTCAAACAGAATAACTTCTATATCACTAATCTAAATCCCATGAAATGCACTTTTGCAAGACAAACTGTTCATTTTTGCAGTCAGCTGCATCATTTTGCCAAAAATATTGCATTTCCTTTCCCTAAAAGTGATATTCTGTTTAAATTCAATATTAACTATTTTACCCGTATATTCTAGGACTTTTTTTTTTTATAAAGACACAATTTTTATATAAACAATACATGTATTTATTATCATATAAATGAAATATGGAAGAAATATTTATGGCATTTTGTAGCAAAAAAAAAAAAAATCCATCAGAAAGGATTTTAATAATAAAGAGCTTTAATTGTTAGCATCTGTGTGTAGCGTGCTCGTAGCTCACTCGTGTACCTGCCTCATGTATAATCCAGCTCGCCACCTTTCATTCAGGTCTTTAGCCGAGTTAACGATCAGCTCGTCTCCGGATGATGAGCGGACGTCTGAAAGGAAGCGCTCTTAGTCCTCCGTGTCACTGACACTCAGACGCTCAGCTACGACAAGCGTCCGTCGCTATCTGATGAAGGATTTCAGCTGATTAAAGTTGGATGTCTGTGATCTGATTACCAGATTGGGTTATACTTTTATCAGCCTTAACACAAACACACACACACACACACACACTCCACAGTTAAAAAAGCTCTCAGATGCCTCTAATTCAATCACACACAAGGTTGCTCATAAATTTTGCAAAAACAAAGACTTTAATTAGCTCGAACACGTCCGAAATGCCATTCAAAGACATCTTAAATGTTTTATTTCCCGCTGAGGATCCGTGTAGGAGTCATAACTCCTTTTTCGAACTTGATTAAATGTTTACGTCTGGTTAGATGTTGGGCAGATTTACTGTGAGTTAAGTCGTTTCCTTCAGTAAGAAGAAGTAATCAGTTTTTTGCTACATTTCGGTTCAGCTTTTCGTTTCTTTTCCTTTGATACATCGTCTTCATTTCTCCAACAACGTGATGATCTTTCTGATTCATACATTTTTAATAAGATTAGAGTCAGGAGATCATCCCGGCCGCGCGGGACCTTCTGGCGTTCTCACAGCTAGACGTTTCAGATCGGCGATCGTCTCCTCAGACGCTTTGAGATGGTGTACCGCCTCAGAGGAGCAGCGGTGTAATCGCGATGCTCCCACCACCATGCTTCACTCTGTGTATGTGATGGCCTTCATTTCTCCAAACATAACCAGCTGGATTATTACAGGTCTATTTTGTTTCATTTGAGTTCTGGAATGGAACCTGGATGGTTCTAATTTGGTGTGAGCTCTAGGGCCATTGGTGCGATTTTATTGCATTGATGTTCTCGTCCATGTTGTTCCTGCTGCTTTCAGGCCGTCATGCAATTCTTTTCAAGTGACTGCTGGCTTCTTTCTCATCAGTCTAAGAAAGTGTTGTGAATTCTTACCTGGTTCAACTATATGCAGATGATTTGCTGTTGTGTCATGAACGTCCCACCTGCATATTATCAAATCAATTCTAAATACCGACAAGGACATACTTTTCCCGCTAGTACTTTCCCGCCTTCAAGTCAGAGTTTTGGGTCAAGCCTAAATGACCCACACTGGAGGTCGTGTGTGTTCGAGCGTTCATGCCCAGCATTCTATAATCAACTCGCCAGGAAACACGACCCATGAGCTTCTTATCTCCTGCTGTCACGGTTTGATCTCAGAATACGCAGATATGCGCCAGAAACCAGCCAATCACACTTTCTTGGCAGATCTCCGCGTTTCTCTTTAACCTACAAAAGCTACGTAGGGATCTTTCCCCGTGCTAATTAAGTTCCAGAGTCGTTCCACACCTCGACTCCCTCGGGCAGGAAACTAGTTCTCAGTGCAGCTTAATTGCCCCTGCTGGCTGTCAGTCGGAGCTTAAAAGCAGAGCTGCCAACAAATCTGTGAGGTGACAGAGAGGAGAGGGATGAGTGTTGAGCCGCGCAGAGATGCACAGAGGATGCAAAGCTTTTCAATGCGGATTTATACACGAAAAAAGCAAGGAGTGGTGTGATGAATCAGAGTGTAACTAACTAACCTTAACTGACCTGCGGGTTTCTAGGACAATGAGCCAGTGTAGCTGGGCATCACCTTTACCTCGTGATGATTTGAGAAAGAAAACAAATTTACTGAACTCCTGACCCATTCCATGGAGCCCCCCCCGGTAAGCCTCAGCTGCTGGACTGCGTCCTCTGATCACTAGTCCAGAAAGAGAGACCGTGCTGAACAACGCTGCTGAGTGTATTGAGAAGGTGCACACACCATGACCACACTGCCGTCTCTCTCCTCTGGCAGACCTGGCAGCAAGCACCGCTCATTCTTAGTTATTAAATAACCATCTGCCAACAAAGGGCACTGGAGGACACGCTGCGAGTGCAAAGGTAATGAATAGCTCAGAGCGAGCGGGCGGTGAGGAAGTGGTCGAGGCAAGGTGCAGGGACTCATCGACGTCGTAAGACCACCTGACGCTTTGACAAAGGTTTTGAACGAGGGGAAGCATTTTTCTCCAAAATAGGCTTTCCATTAAAGATCACACGTAAAAATAGGGCTGCACGATTTGATAACAATAAAAACAACAACCGTATATTGCAATGATTTTGCCATGTATTGCGTTTACGTTTTTAAACTGTGATATATAACTATTAAATGCACCATTTTGTATTGAAACATATCCATCCTGACTAACACCAAATAACAGCGCGAATGATCTCATTAAGGGGATCTTTGACAATATTTATTTATCACCTCAAAAGTATTTGAATACGAAACAGTTAGGTAAATTATTAACAAACTCTACATAAATTCCTGACGATGCGTATATTACATGTAATAAATTGCAGCCTTTTGCAGCCTTTAAATGATCTTACAGGTCCATACTGCGGTTGTTGAAAGTTGAACGTATGTCTTTGACGTTTTCCGATTCACAACAGCTGTCATCAACGGTCATCAAAGGTCCAGATGTTTTCTGGGAGGGTTATACTGAACAACACTTAGCTAAAAGTCAAAGTAACAGCTATACATGCAACCCCAGTCAACTGTAGACAAGTACGAACAAATCTGAATGCATTTTTAGGAAATGTTCTGTTTCACATGTTTTTACCAGTTCATGCCGTCTTTCAAATTTGGCTTGAAACTTTTCACACCTATTCTATCACTGCTCCTCAGAATTATTATCCTGACGTTTTCTCTTGCTTCAGCGTGCAATACAAGCTTTTGTTAGCAACATTAGTCTTGCAGCGAGCGGCACGGTGGCTTAGCGGTTAGTACTGTTGCCTTGCACGTCCATGGTCCGGGTTCGATTCCCGCCTCGGGTCTGTGTGCATGGCGATTGCACCTGCGCTGGATTGGCGCCCCGCCTCGTGCCCTAGGTCTCCTGGGGTAGGCTCCAGATCCCCGCGACCCTGTACACAGGGTAGAGATGATGAGATGAGATGAGCCTGAGTCTTCTCAAGGACATTATAAATGTTTATAAAGAAATGGTTATGTTTTTAGAGAGTCACGTGACTGTCCAGTAAACATAAAAAAGTGAGTTTTCATAATATGTCCCCTTTAATAATTAGATTTATTCTTAGAGATACAGAGTGATACGACCCTATGTTCACACAGTGGTCTGTCCCGCAACCAGAGTAAACACTGCAAGTTTGCTTCACATGTTACACCAATGAGACGTCTACAATGTCTTCTATTTTCTTCCGAAATTAAATTTTCTGCATAAACATGCACATTCTATACGAGGTACATGACCAGATAAGATAAGATGAACCCATGGTTGAACGCTTTTCTTCCACTTTTGTGCGTCACCCAGTATATGTGTGTTACCTGTTGTTTCTGTGCCGTTGTCCCGTGTCTCGATCAGCTCCGGGCAGGATGTCCAGCGAGCCAGCGTGATTGTGAACCTGCCAAACCTGGTGCGTCAGAACCCAGCGGAAACCTTCAGAAGAGTGGTGCCAAAAGTCAGGGTAGGACAAAGTCAGGGTACTGCCTTTCATTCTTTAATTCTCAGCCCTGACAATCAGAACATGATCCACTCGTATTATATCACCCACAGCGTCTCCTAGCCATAAGCCAAGGCGACCAGACTAAACTCCACAACTGGATCTTTTTCTGTCTTTGCTCACAGGAAGTGCTACACGTGGCCGGGGCAGACATGCAGCTCGCTGCGGCAGGATCGTTTCTCACCATCCTCCAGGACGACATCGTCCTCATCCAGACGCACACACACTCGATCCTGCAGATCGTTCTTCTTAACTTAGACCACCGAGACACAGGTCAGAAACAGGGAACTTCTCTCCAACAGTGCTAACATACACATCAAAATATGATTGGTAATGAAACTGTAAGAAGACATAAATCATGCCTTTGACATAATCTAATTCGAGGTTCATTATTCATGGAAACACCTACACGGGGGATTGGTATGATGCTTTTAATGCCAGGGACATGCTAATTTAAATATTGATGACGTAAATACTTTCATAATTAAGATAGTCGCTCTCCCACTCGCTGAAGCTGAGAGAGGCAGTCTTAACCTTCGGCAATAAGATTGCGCCCTCACAGACAGTCCTAGTAACTCTGGACTCTATGTTCTACATGTCAGACTAAATAATGCAGATTTACTATATAGCCAGGTGTTTCAATCAGGCCCCTTGTCCCCAGTGAAGGACAATATTAATGCTTCAGCATATCAAGACATCTTGGACAATGCTCTGCTTCCAACTTCTTGGCAACAGTTTGTTGAAGGCCCTTTTCTATTCCAACGTGACTGTACCCCAGTGCACAAAGCAAGGACTATAAAGACACGGTTTGATGAGTTCGGTGTCGAAGAACTCGACCGGCCCGAACACAGGACCCTGATCTCAACCCCATTGAGAACCTTTGGGATGAACTGGAATAGAGATTGTGAGCCAGGCCTTTTCGTCCAACATCAGTGTCTGACCTCATAAACGCTCTACAGAGTGGATGGACACTCCAAAAAACACTCCAACATCTTGTGGACGGCCTTCCAAAAAGAGTGGGGGACCAAGTCCATCATCATCATCAGCTATACCACTTAATCCTGATTAATTAATTATCAACTTTTGGCAAAAAACTGAAATCTTAAACCAATGATTAAGCATAAAAGCTGAGGTTCAATCAGAGAACATTTTAATGCCTTATGAATTCCTCTTAATTATGCGCAGTCATTCTGCACCACATTAAGACACCACCTGGGTTTCTTTTCCATCTGCACATTTTCAATCAATGAATCCTGTCCAAAACCTGCTCTTTTATGTCTCCTTCTCTCCTTCCCACAGTGGTCAGCGGCGCATGGCTTGAGACTTTGTTATCAGCTATTGATGCTCTACCAAAAGAAACCATCAGACAGGAGGTAATGAGACCCATTTTTCCTCATTTTTTTGTTTCGTGTTGCAGTTCTGCTGTTTAGCTCAATATAGCACACAGAAGTGAGCTGATAAGATTTGACTGCTATAATGGTGTGATGGTGTTTGCAGATCCTGAGCCCACTGGTATCGAAAGCTCAGCTCTCGCAGTCCGTACCGGCTCGTCTGGCCAGCTGTCGCATCCTGGGGAAGGTGGCTGCCAAATTTGAGTCATCAGTGTGAGTGTCCTGTTTGTGTGAAGCGTGAGGAATGAAGGCATGTATGAACAAGCAATGTATCAGGAGTGTAATAATATATAGTGCAATGTATAGAATCACTAAATATTTAATATTTTCTATGGATATAAATTATAATTTGTGTTTTTCATGATAGTTGCTGATTTCCAAAGCTTAAATAAGCTGTAATAAACTAAAAAACAAAAAGGTGGTGTGACGAAGCAGTGATCCTGCTACCACCCCAAAGCTGAAGTCTTTCATTTCTTGTATATCACAGAAAAACAACTACATTCATTAAATGAATAAACCCATGATTTGTAGCTACACACGTGGACAAAATTGTTGGTACCCTTCGGTCAATGAAAGAAAAACTCACAATGGTCACAGAAATAACTTTAATCTGACAAAAGTAATAATAAATAAGAATTCTATGAATGTTAACCAATGAAAGTCAGAGATTGCTTTTCAACCATGCTTCAACAGAATTATAAAAAAAAAATGAACTCATGGAACAGGCCTGGACAAAAATGATGGTACCCCTAACTTAATAGTTTGTTGGATCTTAAATTTCTGAATAATATGTGCAACTGTAGTCACAGGAACATCTAGCTGCTTGGAGATGGTCTTATAACCTTTACCTTTAACATGCTTGTCTATAATTTTCTTTCGAATCTCCCGAGACAACTCTTTCCTTCGCTTCCTCTGGTCCATGTTGAGTGTGGTACATACCATGTCACCAAACAACACAGTGACTACCTGGAGCCCTATATATAGGCCCACTGACTGATTACAAGATTGTAGACACCTGTGATGCTAATTAGTGGACACACCTTGAATTAACATGTCCCTTTGGTCACATTATTTTCAGTATTTTCTAGGGGTACCATCATTTTTGTCCAGGCCTGTTCCAAGAGTTTATTTTTTTAAATAATTCTGTTGAAGCATGGTTGAAAAGCAATGTCTGACTTTCATTGGTTAACATTCATAGAACTTTTTTACATTATTACTTTGTAATAATTGTGAGTTTTTCTTTCATTGACCGAAGGGTACCAACAATTTTGTCCTCGTGTGTACACTACTGTCAAAGCTGCTGTTGTAGGAAATTATCACCACCTTCCGTCCAATCAGCATCCAGTATCCAGCAGCACTGTGGTATAATCTGTTGTATTGTTGTGCCGTCCTGTGCAGGGTGAAGAAGGACCTGCTGCCTCTGGTCAGGTCGCTGTGTCAGGACGTGGAGTACGAGGTGCGCTCCTGCATGTGTCGCCAGCTGGAGAACATCGCCAGGGGAATTGGGTAAAATATAAATGCGAGAAAGAGGAATAGAGAAAGAGAGAGTAACATAAAAGAAGCAAATCTTTCTGAAACTCTATTCAATAAACATGAATGCAAAGGTATTCAAATCTAAATTTGTTTTTTTTTTTCTCGAACTTTTTGTTGTATTTAATTTAATCTTTAATAATAGCAATTCACTTATAATATAATAAGTACCAATAAAAACACAGTTAGTGCCGGAAAAGTAAGTGTATACAGTAGTTAGATATATGTACAGTATGTGTATATGTGGAAGGCCCAGGTTCGATTCTCAGCCAATTCCCAAACCCCAGACACTGGAAGCAGTGCCGGTCCCATGCCCAGATAAAATGGGAGAGTTACTGTATGTCAGGAAGGGCATCCGGCATAAAACTTGTGCCAAGTAGTTGTGCGGATCTGATGGACTGCTGTGGCGACCCCTTGACGGGAGCAGCCGAAAGGCTAACAACAACATATACTGTATATACAATATATTCAAGCGAATGGGTTGCTCTCAGGAGCTCAGTGAAGTCCAGCGTTGTACCATGGTAGGATGCCACCTGTGCAATAACTCTAGTTGTTGTGAAAGTGGAAGTGATTGGGATAGACGGCAACTCAGCCATGAAGTGTTAGGCCACGTAAAATTACAGAGTGGGGTCAGCGGATGCTGAGACACATAGTGCTCAGAGGTTGGCAACTTTCTGCAGAACTTTAAGTGGCCTTCAGATTAGCTGAAGAACAGTGCATAAAAGAGCTTCATGGAATGGATTTCCATGGCTGAGCAGCTTGATCCAAGCCTTACATCACCAAGTGCAATGCAAAGCTTCGGTTGCAGTAGTGTAAAGCACACCGCCACTGGACTCTAGAGCAGTGGAGACGTCTTCTCTGGAGTGACGAACCTTGCTTCTCTGTCTGGCAATGTGATGGACTTGGTTTTGCGGGTTGCCAGAAGAACAGTACCTGTCTGACTGTACTTTTTTTTTTTTTTTTTTTTGATTTTTCCCCGATTTTCTCCCTAATTTAGTCGTGTCCAATTCCTCCCCTAGTCTACTACTACCACTCAGCCGGGAGGGCCGAAGACTATCACGTGTTTCCTCCGAACCACGTGACGCCAGCCGACCGGATCTTTTTGAACTGCTCGCTCGCGCACCGTTGGCGGCGTAACACACTCGGAGGACAGCGCTATCCGCTCCCTCCGTTGCGCGAGCTCACAGACGCCCCTGACTGGCTGTAGAGCCGTGATTAATGTGGGAGCACTAAGTACCTCTCATCCCTCCCCTCTGAGAGAGCTCGGCCAATCAGCTCTCTCTAGACCTCCGGCTGCGAGAGGTTACAGCATCACCCGGGATTCGAACTAGCGACCTCCGGATGATAGGGCGAGCGCTTTAACCACTGCGCCACTCGGAAGCCCTGTCTGACTGTACTGTGCCAAGTTTAAAGTTTGGGAGAGGATTATGATGTGGGGTTGTGTATATATATACAGCATAAATATCTAATTAGTGGATAAGAATTGAACACAATACCCTTAAAAGCACTTTACTCACAGAAGGTAAACACCCAACAGGAATCTGTCAGGAATGCCATGAGAGTGAGACTATCGAGCATGTACTGCTCTCATGCAGGAAATATATGCAGGATTAGCAAGACATGATTTCACAGCTTCAAGGACTAGGGAGAGTAGAAGGAAATGGGGAGTCGTTGATCAGGGAAGGAGGCGATTTTTTAAGGAAGACTGGATTGGAAAGTCGGCTTTAAAAGATATAGGGTAGCATTTAACACGTTTTAAGCAAGGGTGGACTGGAAAATCAGCTGGGAAGATGAGGGAGAACGAGGCCCACGGTTGGCGGTAATACAACTGACTGGATTCCAGTTAAGCAACAAGGAAGAAGAAGAGTCTTTTTAATAAAAGCATAGTCTGGAAGCAGATTTGATGTAGAGTATTTAAAATAATTAAACGTGTAAAATGCTTCCTTATCTTGTATTTTCATATCTCACTTTTTTTTGCAAGGTTGATTTCCTTTGCTGGAAGTTTTTTAGCAAAACTCTATCATGCTCGTGATGCATATCATAGATCTGAAAATCAATGAATGATTCGGAGCACGTGAATAAATTGAGGGGGCGCGTTGGCGTAGCAGTTAGCACTGTGGCCACACGCCCCCAGGGTGGAGCGTTGGATTGTTGTCTCTAGTCTGTGTGTCATTAGTTGCATGTCCTCCCCATGCTTGCTGGGTTTCCTCTAGATACTACGGTTTCCTCCCACAGTCCAAAGACGTGCAGAGTAGGCTAACTGGTATTTCCGGATTTCTTTTTTATCAAACTCTTGACTGTTGTACAACTGCTCCTTAGATCATATAACCACTATAGAAGGGATTTACAGTATTTACGCTTGACGTATCTGACATCACCCAAATGAGGATGAGGTCATTTTGAGCCTGACTCTCCTTTTGACGTTTCTTCCTCATGGCTTCTCTGGGAGTTTTTTCTTCCAGCCATCGGCACCACCAGCTTGCTCATCAGGGACGGAGTGACCAAGCCAGCAATTTTACTGATTTTTAAAGTTATCCAGAATTTCTGTTTCTGTAAAGCTGCTTTGCGCCATTATCCTAACGCTATACAAATACTATTGAACTGAATTGAATTCGTGTAAATCAATCAACCGCCTCACAGCATTGTTCTGACGTCCTGTTTCAAAGGGAAATATAAATGTATGTGAAAATATCAGAAAGCCAGATGCAGTATACGTAATATTCTGTTCAAAGTATCCAAAATAGACGCGAGATTTTAGAGTTTTCAGCAGATCCTAGCAACAGAGTGCTTTTGAGTACAGGCGTGTGGTGCACAGCCCGACTCAGGATGCACACCAACACTGCATGCAGGAGATGCACTGTGCACTTTACTTACTGAAAGAACAACACATTCGTTTCTAACAGCGTATTTTATTTTATTTTTGTACTTTTTGGTTCGCGTAACAGACCGGAACATACGAAGGCTGTGGTGTTGCCGGAGTTGGTGGAGCTGGCACGTGATGAGGGCAGCACTGTGAGACTGGCAGCCTTCGACACCATCATCAACCTCCTGGAGATGTTCGACAGCGGTCAGCTGCTTTATTTATTTATTTTAATTAATCACCAGTAATTCACTTTAGCTCGGAACGAGTGCTTTGCAGATGACTTCACATGTTGCATTTGAATTGAATGAACTGATGTTTACAAGAGTGGGGCTTTTTTGCATTGTTTGATTCAAGTTTACAGTATGTCACAGTTCTTATGTTGAGTTTTCATTTGCCTCACCCTCATAGTACCATGGGATGTAGTTTTCCTATCCTTCATTTTGATGGTTCTTTCCCTTACCTCCTGGCTTTCTCTTTAAGCCTCTAAATCTCCATTGGGGCTTGGTTAAAGCTGCTCTGTGACCGCGTCTTTTGTGAAAACTGCAATGCGAATAGATTTGCCTAAAACCGGTAAAGCAGCCGTAATGGTCTCCGCCTTCTTCACTTTTCCGTAGACGACAGGACGCACGTTATATTTCCGCTGGTGAAGACGTTCTGTGAGAAGTGCTTTAAAGCTGACGAGGCAGTGCTGTCATCACTGTCCTTCCAGTACGGCAAGCTGTGTCATGGCCTCTCAGGTGAGTGTGATCTCAGCTGACCCTAATCGCACTTGTGCACCTGTACATGGATTATAACATGACCTCATGGAAAAATCCAGACTGGGGATATACAGGGTGAGCCATTTATATGGATACACCTTAATACAATGGGAATGGTTGGTGATATTAACGTCCTGTTTGTGGCACATTAGTATATGTGAGGGGGCAAACTTTTCAAGATGGGTGGTGACCATGGTGGCCACTTTGAAGTCGGCCATCTTGGATCCAACTTTAGTTTTTTCAATAGGAGGAGGGTCATGTGACACATCAAACTTATTGGGAATTTCACAAGAAAAACAATGGTGTGCTTGGTGGTTTTAACGTAACGTTATTCTTTCATGAGTTATTTACAAGTTTCTGACCACTTATAAAATGTGTTCAATGTGCTGCCCATTGTGATGGATTGTCAATGCAACCCTCTTCTCCCACTCTTCACACACTGATAGCAACAGCGCAGGAGAAATGCCAGCTCAGGCTTCCAGTATCCGTAGTTTCAGGTGCTGCACATCTCGTATCAATCGTAGACAGTTGCCTTCAGATGACCCCAAAGATAAAAGTCTAAGGGGGTCAGATCGGGAGACCTTGGGGGCCATTCAACTGGCCCACGACGACCGATCCACTTTTCAGGAATCTGTTCATCTAGGAATGCTCGGACCCGACACCCATAATGTGGTGGTGCACCATCTTGCTGGAAAAACTCAGGGAACGTGCCAGCTTCAGTGCATAAAGAGGGAAACACATCATCATGTAGCAATTTCAAATATCCAGTGGCCTTGAGGTTTCCATTGATGAAGAATGGCCCCACTATCTTTGTACCCCATAGACCACACCATGCCATCACTTTTTTTGTTCCAACAGTCTTGGAGGGATCTATCCAATGTGGGTTAGTGTCAGACCAATAGCGGTGGTTTTGTTGGTTAACTTCACCATTCACATAAAAGTTTGCCTCATCACTGAACAAAATCTTCTGCGTGAACTGAGGGTCCTGTTTTGTTTTTTTTGTTTTGCCCATTCTGCAAATTGTGTGCGCCGATCTGGGTCATCCTCGTTGAGATGCTGCAGTAGCTGGAGTTTGTAAGGGTGCCATTAGTGAGTACCTAATATCCGCCGACGGGATGTTCGACTAATGCCACTCTCCAGTGACATGCGGCGAGTGCTACGCTGTGGGCTCTTGCTGAATGAAGCTAGGACAGCCACTGATGTTTGTTCATCAGTGACAGTTTTCATGCGTCCACATTTTGGCAAATCCAACACTGAACCAGTTTCACGAAACTTAGCAAGCAGTTTGCTAACTGTAGCGTGGGAGATGGGTGGTCTCGTAGGGTGTCTTGCATTGAAATCTGCTGCAATGACCCGGTTACTGCGTTCACCAGATATCAACACAATTTCGATCCGCTCATCACGTGTTAACCTCTTCGACATGTCAATGGCTGTGAACAAAGAGAAACTTGTAAATAACTCATGAAAGAATAAAGTTACGTTAAAACCATTGTTTTTCTTGTGAAATTCCCAATGAGTTTGATGTGTCACATGACCCTCTTCCTATTGAAAAAAACAAAAGTTGGATCCAAGTTGGCCGACTTCTAAATGGCCACCATGGTCACCACCCATCTTGAAAAGTTTGCCCCCTCACATATACTAATGTGCCACAAACCGGACGTTAATACCACCAACCATTCCCATTTTATTAAGGTGTATACGTATAAATGGCCCACCCTGTACAATAATTTTAAAGACTAATTCAGTAAGTCTTGAACATCTCTACAGTGCATAGCGTCCAGGCCTCCCACAACCCTATACAGTACATGCTGAGTGGTATTGAGAATGAGTGAGTGAGTAGATTAGATTAGACAACTTTATTTCCATTGTGGGTGGCATGGTGCTGTAGTGGTTAGCACTGTCGCCTTGCAGCTCCAGGGTCCAGGTTCGATTCCCGTCTCTGTGTGCATGGAGTTTGTGTTTTCCCCGTGCTTGGTGGGTTTCCTCTGGGTACTCCGGTTTCCTCCCACAGTCCAAAGACATGCAGGTTAGGTTAATTGTCATTCGCAAATTGGCCATAGTGTGTGAATGAGTGTGTGTACTGTATGTGCAAAGGATTGGCACCCTGTCCAGGGTGTTCCTCGCCTTCTGCCCTAAGTCTCCTGGAATAGGCTCCAGGCCCCCACGACCCTGAGTACAGGATTCAACGGTATAGATAATGAGTGAGTGATGGAGTGATTTCCATTGTTCATTTTACAAGTTCATGTAAAAAGCCAATGAACTGCCAATGCTGAATTTAAAGCTGATTTCACACTATGGATGATTGATTTGTCCCGTGCCCGGATACGATCGCTACCCGCTCCACTCTTACTTTGTGTCTCTATCTCTATCTGAGCCTTGGTCTGGTTGTCTAAACTACTGTCTTACTTTAAGATTGCTTTGTACCTGAGTATTTTCTGGATAAGTCAGAGGAGCTGAGAGTTCTAAACAATGGTCCACTTATGCGTTCAGGTACGGTTAACTTTCATATTTTGTTCCCTTTCTAAGGAAGACCTTTTTCAATTGGACTCGAGCTCAATATGGTGATCTGTATCCAATATGAATGTTCACGTTATGCCAACTTGACAGACTTTAGGGGCACGTGTACTGGAATCTGTGACACCGTAGTGTGTAAGCACTCGGAAATTATGTGGTAAGGTTATACTGACCACTCCAGAGCACAATACACTTTCAGACTGTTTGAAGCACCCAGGATGTTGTCTTATTGGGTTAAGGGTTCGATTCTCACCTTCACGAGAGTTTTCACATTCTCCCCGTGTTTGCTGGGTTTCCTCCGGTTACTCCGGTTTTCTTCCGCAGTCCTAAGGCATGCAGATTAGGCTAATAGATTTCCCATTGAGTTTGCAGTTCTCGCTGTCTGCTGTGTTATTAGGAAACAGTGGGACACATACAGTAATGATATCAAAGACCAAAAAGTTCCTTAAAATATTTCTAAACCTATAGTGCTGGCCACAAAAATGCAGCAGCTGGCTGTAAGAAACATGCAAAGGCTCTGATTTCTGCCCACGTCACCAGATTCTGAACAACTTCCCTCACGTAAATACTTTATTTTAAGTGACCGGCTCTGAATTCCACAGACTTACAGTACTCACGATTTATCCTCCGGGTTGAATTTAGCCACGCTTTGAGGTCAGATTCTGGTGAAGAGCCTCTGAGCCTGTATTTAATACCCCTCCTGTCCTTGATTACACATGAGATCTCATCCAGACTTGTGCTCATCCCGACTCCGCCTCTCCACACAGCGTCTTTCACAGACGAGCAGCACCTCTGGTTCCTGGAGTTCTATAAGAAGCTGTGTTGTCTCGGTCTGCAGCATGAGAACGGCCACTGTGACAGCCAGCCTTACCCTCTGGAACTGGAGAACAAGTACGCGCTGGTGCGCCGCAACTGTGCCTACAACTTCCCAGTGAGTACCGTAAAGCACTGACATCATTCACTCGCGTTTCAATGTTTATCCAAAAGCGTAGAAAACCATTTCCACACCATATCTGCGTGCTCAAGTCCATATGCCATTACACGGGCCAGGTTTTTCTCTCCGAAGCTGATTGGGACCGCTGCTCCATATCATGTTTCCCTCAATGTGCGGGAAGCTAAAAACGCTTTGAAAATGCAGAGCAAGGAGCTGCGAGCCAGGACACTTTGATCTGCGAGCCTGTCGGAGGAAATAAAACCTGTATCTCACCATCTGCCTGCATTGAAGTGCTCCTGTGCTTCCTGCGCTGGTTATTAATAGACACTCCGCATGCATGCATGCACCTACTGCGAACACGTCAAAGCACTGTAGAAATGGCCTCAGCGTTATACAGTAGCAAAGGATCGCTATAATGATAAAATAGTTTAATTTGCTTTCATAAACATGAATGAACCTGAGTAAGGAACAAAACATTACCTTAGTCAGTGTTGGACACCTGACCATCACGCCGCGTTTGTCGTTACATTAAGCTCCATTCTTCTAGGAAGGCTTTCGCACTAGGCCTTGCGATGTTCATTGAAATGTGCACAAAATAGTCGCTGTTGCAGTTTCATTCCAAATTCACCTCGGCTCAGTTAGCTCCTTCACCACGCGTGTAAGTGATGTGTTTTACTGACCACATTTCTTCTGTGAAGGTGAGGGTTCAGCACTATTCATCCAGGCTGTAATAATGTGTGCGACGGGTCTTATCTCCTTAGTTGTTGTCTTTGCTTGATGCAGGACAATTATTTCACCCTTTCGAAAGTAAGAGTAAGATACATCTCCGACATGGCTTTTCAGGAAGTGAGAAGCTCCTCACTGCATCAGTTAGCGCTTAAAAAAAAACTGGGGCAGCTGAAACATATTAATGACTTCAGCAGTTTTCCAATCAAAGCTACTTAATTATTATTAGTTTTTGGCCAGGCAGTGTAGTTTGTTAGAAAAATAAATAAATAAAATGAATATTTGTGACATAGTGTAGCTTTCCTTGTCCCAGCCCTCAGGCTAGTAATCTATGGTCATGGCCATTCTTTAGCACTTATGAAGTTGTGTGTTTGAATCTAAATATTGTAATATATTGTTGTTATATACTCGTAAATGCTCTGCCCACAGGCCATGGTGTTATTCGCCGACCCAAACCACTTCCTGTCTGAGCTGTATCGGACGTTCTCAAGCCTCTGTCACGACCCGGAGATCTCAGTGCGGCGCACCGCTGCCGAGGGGTTCCATGAGGTACAGTACGTCTCCTGCACTACATGTGAGACACATACAGCACTCATATGGGGCGGTTTTACTCCCACATAAGCAGTGTCTCATACAGTGGCTACATGCTAACAGGAGTACCAATCAAGTTTGGATTTATTTTCTACATTTTAGAACAGTACTGGATATTCAAAAATATGGACTAACACATACAGCATTATGTAATTAAGTAACAGCAGCTACAGTCAGATGTTATTGCAAGACATGAAGGTCGGCTGTTCTGGAACAGTTCTTGCGAGAACAGTATTGTGTCGAGTGTGTTTGTAAAACCCATCAAGCTCCTGTCTCTCATGAAGACCTTCCCAGGAAAGCGAGACCAAAACTTACTGCTGCAGAGGAGACGTTCATTTAGAGTCACCAGCCTCAGAAATCACCAATTAACCTCAAGCAGCACCTCAGATTAGAGCCGTTATGAAGCTTTACAGAGCAGAAGGAGCAGATATACATCTCAATATTGACTGAATAAAAAGCAGTGTAGAAAGAAGTAAAAATCACTTAGAGTAAAAATGGAGTTAGAAAGGGTGTCCAAACTTCTGACTGGTAATATACGTAGCATTCCCGGCGGCAATGTCGAACTTATTTATTACCTGCTTATAAATTACAGCCGCACGGGATCTTTCAAAGTACTTGGACTTAAATTTCTTCCACTCAAGCTTCCACCATATAGTCATCTTTGTAGTTATATACATACTATACATGCAACATATGGCGCTGTATGTCGTTACCATGGCAACAGAGAAATGGCGCCTTACTGTTTACATTAAACCTGCAGTGAGTCATGCACTGATTCTGTTCTTGCACACCATGCTGAGGGCTTATAGATGTAATTACCACACACACACACACACACACACACACACACACTGTGTAAAGGGTTTAAGGTTCTAACTGAACTCTGCACTTCTCTTTCTCCACTATTCTTTCCCAGGTGGTTAAACTGCTGGGTCCGAATGTGCACTATGTACACAAAGAGCTGATCACCTTACTGCAGGATGACTCATTAGAGGTGGGGCCTGTGTGTGTGTGTGTGTGTGTGTGTGTGTGTGTGTGAGGGTGCGTATGTGTGTTTGTTCACGCTGTTATTAGTAAGTGGATACACACATGCAAGCTCTGTGTGTGTTTGGGTGACGGTGGGGGTGGGGTTACAGTATGGGTCGTGTGACTGTAATGTCCATTCAGTCTGTGACAGTGTAACACTCGAGTGTCTTAAGGGATTTAACATTAGTAAAAAAACATTTTATTTGCTTAATACAATCTGCTTCCTACTTGTGTAAACTCAGAGGCTTTAACTTGTGTACCAGCTGTGTGTGCACTCAACTGGCTGTCCGATCTTCTGTCTGATCCTCTGTCTAATCCTCTGTCTGAGCCCTGTCTAATTCTTGTGTAAACATTTGTCTGAGCTCCTGTCTTACCCCCTGTCTGACCTCTGTCTGATTTCATTCTGACCTTTTGTCTGAGACCTGTCTTGGGCCCAGTCTGATTTATGTCTGACCCTCTGTCTGATCTCTACCCCTGTCTAATTATGCGTCTGAGCCTTCACCAGAGCATCTAGCTGTGTCATTGTCCGAGCCTCTGCATCACTTTCTGATCTTCCAATCACCTATCTCATCCTCTATCTTAACCTCTAACTCAGTCTCTATCTGAGCCTCGGTCTGGTCCTTTGTCTGAGCTTCTATCTGAGCCTCCATCTGAGGCTCTAGTTGAGCTGTGGTCTGATCCTCTGAGCCTCTAGCTAAGCCATGATCTGATCCTCTGAGCCTCTATCTGAGCCTTGGTCTGGTTGTCTAAACCTCTGTCTGAGCTTCTATCTGAGTCTCTGTCTGAGTCACTGTCTGAGACAAATCCTTTGTAAAGCTTCTAAATGAGCCTTTGTCTGAGCCACCAGTTGAGCCATGGTCTGATTCTCTGAGCCTCTAGCCAGGCCATGGTCTGATCTTCTGGGCCTCTAGTTAAGCCATGGTCTGATCTTCTGAGCCTCTAACTAAGCCATGGTCTGATCCTCTGAGCCTCTAACTAAGCCATGGTCTGATCCTCTGAGCCTCTAGATAAGCCATGGTCTGATCTTCTGAGCCTCTAGCCAAGCCATGGTCTGATCCTCTGAGCCTCTAACTAAGCCATGGTCTGATCCTCTGAGCCTCTAGCCAAGCCATGGTCTTATCATCTGAGCCTCTAACTAAGCCATGGTCTGATCCTCTGAGCCTCTAGCCAAGCCATGGTCTGATCCTCTGAGCCTCTAACTAAGCCATGGTCTGATCCTCTGAGCCTCTAGCTAAGCCATGGTCTGATCCTATGAGCCTCTAGCCAAGCCATGGTCTTATCCTCTGAGCCTCTAAGCCATGGTCTGATCCTCTGAGCCTCTAGCTAAGCCATGGTCTGATCCTCTGAGCCTCTAGCTAAGCCATGATCTGATCCTCTGAGTCTCTATCTGAGCCTTGGTCTGGTTGTCTAAACCTCTGTCTGAGCTTCTATCTGAGTCTCTGTTTGAGTCACTATCTGAGACAAATCCTTTGTAAAGCTTCTAAATGAGCCTTTGTCTGAGCCACCAGTTGAGCCATGGTCTGATTCTCTGAGCCTCTAGCCAGGCCATGGTCTGATCTTCTGGGCCTCTAGTTAAGCCATGATCTGATCTTCTGAGCCTCTAACTAAGCCATGGTCTGATCCTCTGAGCCTCTAACTAAGCCATGGTCTGATCCTCTGAGCCTCTAGCTAAGCCATGGTCTGATCCTATGAGCCTCTAGCCAAGCCATGGTCTGATCCTCTGAGCCTCTAAGCCATGGTCTGATCCTCTGAGCCTCTAGCTAAGCCATGGTCTGATCCTCTGAGCCTCTAGCTAAGCCATGATCTGATCCTCTGAGTCTCTATCTGAGCCTTGGTCTGGTTGTCTAAACCTCTGTCTGAGCTTCTATCGGAGTCTCTGTCTGAGTCACTGTCTGAGACAAATCCTTTGTAAAGCTTCTAAATGAGTCTTTGTCTGAGCCACCAGTTGAGCCATGGTTTGATTTTCTGAGCCTCTAGCCAGGCCATGGTCTGATTTTCTGAGCCTCTAGTTAAGCCATGGACTGATCTTCTGAGCCTCTAGTTAAGCCATGGTCTGATCTTCTGAACTTCTAGCCAAGCCAAGGTCTGATCCATTGAGCCTCTAGCCAAGCCATGGGCTGATCTTCTGAACTTCTAGCCAAGCCAAGGTCTGATCCGTTGAGCCTCTAGCCAAGCCATGGTCCTGACCCTCTGAGCCTCTAGCCAAGCCATGGTCCTGACCCTCTGAGCCTCTAGTTAAGCCATGGTCTGATCTTCTGAACTTCTAGCCAAGCCAAGGTCTGATCCATTGAGCCTCTAGCCAAGCCATGGGCTGATCTTCTGAACTTCTAGCCAAGCCAAGGTCTGATCCGTTGAGCCTCTAGCCAAGCCATGGTCCTGACCCTCTGAGCCTCTAACTAAGCCATGGTCTTGATCCTCTGAGCCTCTAGCTAAGCCATGGTCTGATCCTCTGAGCCTCAAGCCAAGCCATGGTCTTATCCTCTGAGCCTCTAGCTAAGCCATGGTCTGATCCTCTGAGCCTCTAGCTAAGCCATGATCTTATCCTCTGAGCCTTGGTCTGGTTGTCTAAACTACTGTCTGAGCCTTGGTCTGATCCTCTGAGCCTCTAGCTGAGTCTTGGGCTGATACTCTGAGCCTTAGTCTGAGCCTGGTCTCTGGTGTTTGCAGGTACTGGATTCTTTACTCACTCACCTCCAGGAAACATTGGAACTGGCAACATCCAGGGGAGAGGGAGCAGGACCTGAGAGCAAGGTACTTCTACTACTGGGTATTTATATTTTATAAGGATTTTATACTACTACTAATTATGCTAAAACTACTATCAGTATTAATAGTTCTACAATGAGTAAAGCAGCTCTTCTAGTCCTTCAGTCCTTCTAACAATAAAAAAAAACACACAGTAATAATACTACTACTGCTATAACTATCTTTCTTTCTCCTTTTTCTTCTGCCACCACAACTGCTACAGCAATGTTTATTTCCCAATGTTCCCATGTTCCCAGTGTAAGATTGTGGCTCTCCTCAGCAGGTGAATGTTCCTGACCTGGTTCCTGCGCTGGTGGCGGCTGAGCAGAAAGCCGCTTCCTCACTGCGCTGGCGTGTCCATGAGAAGCTGCTGCAGCGGTATTCCTGTCTGCCTCGCGTCGTTTCTGGAGACCACATCTACTTCCGCTTCCTGCAGAGGATGTTCAGCATCATCACCACCAATGTGAGAAACACACAGACAAACACGCACACACACATGACTCATACTCACATAGATCTAATCCATTTCTCCTCTGTGCATGTAGAATGTTTTACCGGTGCAGAGGGAAGCCGCCCGGACGTTGTGCGTGTTTCTGCGCTACAACCGCAAGCAGGAGCAGAGACAGGAGATCATCAGCAGAATAGTGCAGGGTGAGTCAGCGTTAAAAATTGACCTGTAATCAATATAAAGTTCAGGAAATTATTATTATTACTACACTTATTTAATTAGACTTGCAATTAAATTAAAAGAAATTGTACTGCAATATAAATTGATATATCTCGATTGTTTATATCATTACGTAAATAAAAAACAAAATCACTTCATTGAAGAGCTTGCTCAAGGGCGGAGTTACTGGAACCGGCTACGGTTTCTGGACCTGTGCGACATCGCCATAGATCTCTTCTCTAAGTCCTACTTCTGTAAGCACTTCCTCCTGCAAGCCCTGGAGCTCATTACCGACCCCGTTGCTAACGTCAGGTGAACTCTAACTCTACAGCGAACACATAACTACATGACTACATGTTAATTGTCCCTGTACCTGAGGGTTAAAGCGTGTGTGTGTGTGTGTGTGTGTGTGTGTGTGTGTGTGTGTGTGTGTGTGCCTGACCATGTGCAGGTATAAACTGTGCTACATGCTGCCCAGGCTCAGGTCCACCATACGGCTACCTGCTGACAAACATCTGCTCCAGCAGCTGGAGTTCTGTGTGAGAAAGCTGCTCTGTCGCGAGAAGGACAAAGACGTCGTAGCCACCGTGCGCAAGGTGAGACACGTCCTGACTTCTTGTCCTTAAAAAAACAAAAAAACAAAAAAAAAAGCATTATCCAAAATAATATTTTATATTGTTAAATTACCCCCTTAGACAGTCCTGGAGTTGGACAAAATGGACATCACGGAGCCGGTATCGTTTTACGTTCTCTCTAAAGTGATCATGATTTTATCAGATAATATTTGTGTATTATGAGATCTTAGATGATTTCTTACTCCGGCAGTATCATAAAAGACATGAAAGAGACCTGCTGGACCAAAAGAAGGAGAAGGAGGAGACTCTACTGCTGGAAATGGTGAGAGAGCAAGCATGTGGAAGAATGAAAGCTTACCTAGGTTTATTTTCAATGCATCAGAATGTCAGGAACAGGAGTCTCAGGCTGGATTTAAAACAGAAACATTAAAACTGTAAAATGTGTAATGATAAAGTAAGCAGGTGTGATTTTATCGGGACGGCAGAAGCTAAAAAAGAAGTTAAGCTCATTAATCCGGTCTTTTGTGGGACAAAGGAAAAAAGCGACACATCAAATATTTAGCATGCTAATGATCAGTTACCTTGTTAGCATATTTTGGTCAGGAGCTTGTTTTGTTTTGGCCCCCTAGTGGAACCAAACTCTTTTGATCAGATTTATACAATGCAGCTGTAAGGCCACTTTTATTTAGAACCCTGATTGTGAAGCTCATTTGCTGGAGCGGATAGGAACTTCAGATCAGACCTGTCCTGCTTCTGCGCCGGGCCGTTGACACCCTGGTATAGAAGACTTTTTTAATATTGAACTATGGGTAATGTGGGTGGAGCATCATCAATATTTTGTGTTATTTCTAAAATGCATGTCCATGACCTGCGGATGTGGAAGCCCAGGAACAATAAACGAAGTTGTTGCACTTAAAAACCAAGATAATATGATAGATGATAGACACTCATACACACACTATGGCCAATTTAGGAATGCCAATTAACCTAACCTACATGTCTTTGGGCTGTGGGAGGAAGCCGCAACAAAAGGTTTATATGCTAAATAAGTACTTATGTAAAGAAATGAGGATCATCTCGACAAATCAGTCATATATTTATACAACATTAACACCAGCTAAATGCATTTGTAAAAACATATTTCAGTAAAATTTTATATATTAGTGGTAACAATGTTATTTATTTATTTATTTATTTATTTCATTTATTTCTAATCCACAGGAACTGCTAGAACGTCAGCAGAGTGAAGCGAAACTGACAGGAGAGAAGCACAGTGAAAAAAAGAGTAAGTAACCAACATCCATTTAGTATTATATAAATTATGCACAGAATTGTGGTGTAAGAGTAAGAGAGTGCTCTGATCTTCTGTGCAGGACGAGACAGCAAAGCAGGATTGTCTGGTTCCAAGGGCATGTCTGGTTCCACATCTGGAGCCACCCTGTCAACATCAACTGGTTAGTGTGATCTCTGATGGAAGGAGGACGTTATATTGAATGTAATTAGGATGATGATGATGATGATGATGATGATTACAGGGAAGGAGATGCGGAGAGCCAAACTGGCGCGCAGTCGTTCCCTCAGTAGCCACCCGAGCGCTCCCAAAATGTCCAACTCCGATAAAGCCCTGTGAGTAGAACAGTTTCACTTCCACGCTGAAAATTTTGAGTATAAATTTTGAGTTTATTTTGAATTTTGAATTTACACTCAACTCAAAAGTTGCGTATGAGTAGCTTGATAAAATAGTCATTATTCTGCCTCGCGGTCTGTGTGCATGGAGTTTGCATGTTCTCCCCGTGCTTGGTGGGTTTCCTCCGGGTGCTCTGGTTTTCTCCCACAGTCCAAAGACATGTAGATTGCCCTTAGTGTGTGAACGTTGACCGGAGGTCCTACCACAGGTGTAAGATAGGAATAAATATAATGGTCACCATTGGCCTCCACGGTTCCTAGTTGTACTAAAGATCTTCCTACATGGATGGATGGAGAGATTATGATAATATTTATATATACAGTAGTAGCAAGGTCGTGATTTTTATTTTTGTCAATTTATCGTGCATTTATCTCCCACAATAAAGCTTTACGCAAGTCTGTCTAAATTCATATGTGTAATTCTGCATGCTTTACAAATTTAAAGTCTGCCCTGAGGCGGCACGGTGGTGTAGTGGTTAGCACTGTCGCCTTGCACCGCCAGGGTCCGGGTTCGATCTTCGGCCGGGCTCGATTCCTGTCTCTGTGTGCATGGAGTTTGCATGTTCTCCCCGTGCTTGGTGGGTTTCCTCCGGGTACTCCGGTAGATTAGGCTAATTGGCGTTCCCAAATTGCCCGTAGTGTGTGAATGAGAGAGTGTATGTGTGTGTGCCTGTGCCCTGCGATGGATTGGCACCCTGTCCAGGGTGTACCCTGCCATGCGCCCCAAGTCTCCTGGGATAGGCTCCAGGCCCCCCGTGACCCTGAATACAGGATTAAGCGGTATAGATGATGAGTGAGTGAGAAGTCTGCCCTGTGGATGATAGGTTTTAAATACAGTATTTATTTTAGAATGGTAAATATTATTACTGATTAGGCCACAGAGTTTTCTTGATTAGTGACTAGCGTTGTCGCCGAGCACCTAAAAGGTTAGCGGTTCAAATCTCCACTCTGGTTTCCTCCCACAGTCAAAAGACACACACACTCTAGGCTTATTTCAGGCTTCCAGATTGCTCATAGTGGGTAAGTGCGTGTCTGGGAGGTTCCAAGAAGGTTGCGGCCCCAGCAGCGTATCTTTCCCTTACAGCGATGACAGATGGCGTGAAGTCATGGGCCATCACAGCCACCCGTTGTTCATGATGACTGCTTGAATGGTGAATATATGGATGATAAACAGGAGATCCAATAATTTGAGACATTCCTTTGTAATGTTCTGCTAATCAGAAATACGACAGCGAAGGTAAATGGTCATGAATGCAGAGGCATGCTGTATACAGTAGCAGGACGTCCTGGTGAATTGAGTGGACCATTTAAACTTTGCTTATACGGTAGTTGCCAAGATACAGATGGTCACGAGTGGCCAAAGGCAAAAACAAAACCATACTTCCCTTAAAGGTTTTAATCATTTTATTACAACAGTTTGAAGTAACTAAACTTGTCGTAACTAATCTGTGATGTCTTGTCCTAAAGACTGTTATGAATGTTATTAGACGTCTCATTGTTTTACTAAGTTAATTAACACAATTTGTACAATTTCTTAGAAAAGTAAAGGAGTCAGGAAGCTGTCCTGGATCAGGGAAGAGCTCCATAATCACAATGAATGGTAATTATGAGTAATTCATCATAATATATTTGTAAAACCTGTTTACTGAAGTGAAAGTACTGTAGTAGCATGTGTGTTTCATATTAAAGACTAATATTGCTGGAGAACATACTGTAGGATATTATGGGATTTAGCTGTCTACCTAGAAACGTGTTGCCATGTGTTGCTAGGGAAGATTATCTCTTATAGAATGCAACAAGATATACATACTGTACATTAGGCCAGCACGTGTTTTCTAGAAATGTTTCATGCCCACTTCAATTCATAAAAGACTGTTAAATAGCTGATTAGTTATTAGTTAAGGCTGATCAGGTGTTCTGGGGGCTAAGAAAACACTAAAACGTTTTTTGGTCAAATTGGATTTTTGGAAGAGAAGTAAAATGAGTAGAGAGTTTTCAGTTATCCAGAGTTGTGACATCTACGATTCAATAGAAGGCATATATACTTTCCTTAAATTCATGCCTGTCCGCATCACTGAAATGACTCTGCAGTCTAACATGTCTACTCCACTTTGTCTCCTAGATGATGCCCTGAGACCCCATCATTTTGTGGCGTCCTCCTCCACGTCGCTGTCCCAGACTCCCTCCACCTCGTCCATGCCTGTGCTGATTCGCAGTAACACGAGCAGCTCTGTAGAACATCGCAACAACAGCAGCAAAGACACACAGTCCAGAAAACTCTCCATGTATGTTGCAAAACTGTAAAGACAATATGTTTAGGCTATGAGTGGACGTGGTGGATGGTTGTAGCCAGAGTTTCTAGATATGTAGATGAAGTAGTCAGAGCTTGTTCAGGTTTGGGTGTGCGTCGTCAAGAGTTTTTGCAAGTTTGGGTTTGTGTACTCAGGAGTTTAGAAGGGTGTGGGTAGAGTTTTTGCAGTTTTGGATGGGCAAGAATGTTTGCTAATTTGAGTTGGTGTAATGAGAGTTTCTGCAGGGTGTATGGGCGTAGTCAGAGTTTTTAATAAGTTTGGGTTGGTGTAGTGAGAGTTTTTGCAGATTTGGATGGGTGTAGTTAGCATTCCTGCAGGTTTGTATGGGCATAGTTAGAATTTCTACAGGTTTGGATTGGCATAGTCAGCGTTTCTGCATGTTTGAGTAGATGCAGTTAGAGCTTCTGGTGGCATAGTCAGCTTTTTTGCATGGTATGAAGGTAGTCATGAAAGTATTTCAGGTTTGGATGGGTGTTAGAACTTTTGCAAGTTTCTGCAGGTTTGGATGGGTGTAATCAGTGTCTTTGCAGGTTTAGATGGTGTAATCAGTGTCTCTGCAGGTTTGGATGGGTTTAATCAGAGTTTCTACAAGTTTGGATGGGGGGAGTCAGAGTTTCTACAGGTTTGGATGGGTGTAATCAGTGTCTCTGCAGGTTTGGATGGGTGTAATCAGAGTTTCTACAGGTTTGGATGGGGGGAGTCAGAGTTTCTACAAGTTTGGATGGGGGGAGTCAGAGTTTCTACAGGTTTGGATGGGTGTAATCAGTGTCTCTGCAGGTTTGGATGGGTGTAATCAGAGTTTCTACAGGTTTGGATGGGGGGAGTCAGAGTTTCTACAGGTTTGGATGGGTGTAATCAGAGTTTCTACAGGTTTGGATGGGTGTAATCAGAGTTTCTACAGGTTTGGATGGGGGGGAGTCAGAGTTTCTACAAGTTTGGATGGGGGGAGTCAGAGTTTCTACAGGTTTGGATGGGTGTAATCAGTGTCTCTGCAGGTTTGGATGGGTGTAATCAGAGTTTCTACAGGTTTGGATGGGGGGAGTCAGAGTTTCTACAAGTTTGGATGGGGGGAGTCAGAGTTTCTACAGGTTTGGATGGGTGTAATCAGTGTCTCTGCAGGTTTGGATGGGTGTAATCAGAGTTTCTACAGGTTTGGATGGGGGGAGTCAGAGTTTCTACAGGTTTGGATGGGTGTAATCAGAGTTTCTACAGGTTTGGATGGGTGTAATCAGAGTTTCTACAGGTTTGGATGGGGGGGAGTCAGAGTTTCTACAGGTTTGAATGGGTGTAATCAGTGTCTGCAGGTTTGGATGGGTGTAATCAGAGTTTCTACAGGTTTGGATGCGCGGAGTCAGAGTTTCTACAGGTTTGGATGCGCAGAGTCAGAGTTTCTACAGGTTTGAATGGGTGTAATCAGAGTCTCTACAGGTTTGGATGGGTGTAGGATGTAGAGTTTCTAAAGGTTTGTTTGACCAGATAAGACAAAGGAATACAGAACATGTTTGAGCCATGTTTGCTATTGTATATGAAAACAATAAGCTGTGTAAAAAAATAAGTAAGGAATAATCCTTGTCCATATTAATTATTTTGAAGGAGTCTGTTCCCAAATACTTTAGTCTAACAAATACAAGATTTAAACCAATTTTTAAAATTCTATTTTTATCTTTTTTTATTCTACATTAAATGTCTGCAATTTTAGTTCCACACCATCTCTCTCCATGTTAATAAGACATTACCAAGAGGCCCAAGGTGAATTTGAGTATGATGCTCGCACCACCATGCTTTACAGGGACACACAGGGTGTATTTATGTCAAGATCACATGACACTGTAGACTCTAGTTAGCTAATGATGTTATTTGTGATGCCAGCCAAACCAATTTAGCATGACAGTCAAAATAGGGTGAAGAAGGGGGTAAATACAGTACTTATCTTTGGGTCTGTACAATATGGAGTATTTGTACATTTTTGCTCCATGAACTTTGAGATAAAGAAGGGCTGCACTAATGTAAATGATTTGTCTTCTAATTTTGCTTTGGGTTGTACAAATTTTGTATTAGAATTATTGTTATGATATTCCGTCTCAATCTGTTAACATTCCTTCTTTCTCCCCCCCTCGCTGTATATGGAAGACAAAGAAAGTCGAACTCGTTCGGCATGCAGTCTGGAAGGGAGTGATGTACCATTCAGGTGAGAGGACCTCGACATGGAGCCTGAGGGAGAACCAGACGGTCGTACATTCGCCTTTAGGACGCTGTGTTCATCCCTCGTTCCTCCTCTGGAGCAGAATCAGCTGAACTCTCATGCTCAGGCTGTGGAGGAGGAAAAATGAGGCACCAGGACTCTTCTCACAAGTAAACATCGATCCATCTCTGCCTTATTCCACACCAAAACTTGTATCATTTGTCCAAAAAAAGCAAAAGTAATAGGTAATATGATGTATTTTATTTATTGAGTCATTTATTTTGATTTTTTTCTTTTCTTTTTGTATTATAGCATGCTTTGCAGAATCTTTGTTTTATAATATTTTCCGACTTGCTAGGATAAAAGTGTGTATTTTTATGACTGAGCACCACCTTTAGGAGTTCTGGGACTCTCCATTTCCACCAGTGAGATTGTTCCTGGTGCTTTAAAGCACCCGAGTGATTCACGCAAACTCAGAACGCAAACAATAAAGCCCATGGTGAACACTGTTCCTGACTTCTTGAAGTTTTTACTCACTTTCTGTATAATGTATTGAAGAGCTTTGCACTGAATTTTGATAGAAGTAAGCAATGAAACATGAGGACATGAAGAAACGAAATAAATTCATACTTACAGTAACATAATTTTTCCTACATCAGCATATCCCCGAGTGTTTCATTCTTCTTACACCACAGTAAACAGATAATGATTACAACTTTGATTTATTGAAGAATGTAACAAGAACAACTAAAATTACAGCTTTAGCTGACACTGGAGACTCCTTCCATTAATGTTACATAAACCTCTTCTTACCAGTGCATTCAAATAAAAGATGCTCTTATCTCATGACCTATCAGAATCTGTAGAATCTGTAGCATGTGGTATAGTGGCTAATAATGTCTTTAAAACAGGTGAACTAGATAAGTATAGATAAGTGTATATAGATGAGTGAGTACTGTATTACATTATATTACATACGACATTAACTTCCGTGCAATGCAGATTCCAGTAATGCTAATCGGTTGACAGAATAATAGGGTATGCGGAAAATGTTTCAGGTGATGCATGATTCAATGTAATGACTACTTCTTAGTAGGGTCAATCACGCGGCCCATGTGCAGAAGGCTTTTAGTGGCCTCGTGATAGATAAGAAACAAGAAAGGTCGATTGAAAGTGAGCCTTGGAGGAAGAGTCTCCATGAAGAGGCTGCTGGAGGACGGATCGCCTGAGCTTGCTTGCTCATCCACTTCAACCAGGACCTTCTGCAGTGCCTGCAACCAGGAGAGGCAAGATCAAATCATATCAGATTATATGATCCAATATTTTTCTTTTAAATAATTGAATCATGCATGTTCATTGCATACTATTTCAATAACTGTGCGTCAATGGGTGTGGTCAAGTTTTATCTTAAATTGGTGGCGTGGTCAGTTTTCAGTGGGTATGGTCATAGTTTCAGTGGGAATTTATGGGTATAGGCAAAATTTCAGAAGGAGATTGTGGGCATGGTCAGAGGTTTAATAAGACATGGAGGCATGGTCAGAGTGGCTTTAGTTGCCGTTGGTGGGTGTAGTAAGAGTAGCAGTGGATATCTGTGGGTGTGGGCAGTAGTTCAGAGGGTGTCATCGGGTGTGGTCAGAGTTTGGGTGGGAGTCTATGGGCACAGGCAGAGTTTCACGGGGACTTAAGGGCATTGTGAGAGTTTCAGTGGGACTTAGGGGTGTGGTCAGAGTTTATGTGGGAGTCTATGGGTATGGGCAACATTTCAGAGGGTGTTGATAGGTGTGGTCAGAGTTTCAGTAGAATTGGTGGGTGTGTTCAGACTTTTAGTGTGCATGGGGAGTATTTCAGAGGGATTCAGGGAGTGTGTTCAGAGTTCATGTGGAAATGGGCGTGGTCAGAGTTTCAGTGGGAATCAATGGGGCATGGACAGCATTTCAGAGGAAGTCCCTGGGTGCGTTAAGAGTTTATGTGGGGCATGGAGAGAGTTTCACTGGAACTTAGGGGTGTGGTCAGAGTTTACGTGGTAGTCTACGGGGCATGGGCAGCATTTCAATGGGGGTCAGTGGGTGTGGTTAGAGTTTCAGTGGGAATCTATGGGTATGGGCAACATTTCAGAGGTAATTGATGGGCGTGGTCGGAGTTTTCAGTGGAGTGTCAGTGGAAGTCTAAGGGTGCATGGAGAGTTTAGGTGGGAATCTGTGAGCATGGGCAGGTTTTCAGAGGGAGTCAGTGGGTGTGGTCAGAGTTTATGTTGGACTCTTCAGGCATGGACAGAATTTCAGTGAGAGTCTATGAGGCATGGCCAGCATTTCAGTGGGAGTCGGAGGGTATAGTTAGAGTTTCAATGAGAGTCACAGGCATGGCCAGAGTTTCATAGAGGAATGGTTAGATTTTCTGTTGGAGTTGGTGGGCGTGGTCAGAGTTTCTGTGGAAATTGTTAACTTTTGTATGTAATTTAAAAAATTGTGTGAGTAAAAGTAGTGAAAAAAACATTGAAGGGCTGTGCAATGATTACAGTTTCTTTTTATTACAGTACATTGTTCTCACTCTTAGATTGTTGCCCCACAGTTACCCACCAAACCCCACCACCACACTCTGCTGCTGTCCATTACTGAATAAAAAAAGCATGTACGCTACCTCAGACAGTTTCAGCTCAGAGGTTTTGCTGATTCCTGACAGATCTGCACCAGTATCCTGAAATTTGGTAAAGCCCAGACTAGGGAGGCTTTTTTTCAAAGAGAAGGAGTACTCCAGAGAGAACCTGGGCAGCATCACTTCTAACTTCCTGTGATGACATCACAAAACACACATTACCATTCAATCACTAATGTGTTATAGTAGCTCAAAATCAGTTTATAATTAGCTAGTAGAATGATGTGTAATAAATGGTTCCAGACATACGTTCTCTTCAGCTTTGCTACCCATCTAAGGAACACTTCAGCTGTCAGCGCTTCATCCACAGATGTGTAATCCACTTCTTCATCTGGCAGAAGAACCAGCATGGCGGTACCATCAGTACATGGCAGTTTCAGAATGCCCACCTTCAGAGCCGGGTCATACGCCAGGTAGTATTTATCTGAGCGGACCATCATAGGAACCTGAACGATGTGGTACTTATTAACATAGAACCGCTCCTGCTGGGTGAAGCTGGAATTAAACGGGAGCTTCCACTGGCCTGGTAAGGAAAAATACAGCAGACATCCTAACCTTAGAATGAAGCATTACAGAATTCTGTGTAGAATCTTAAAACAGTCAAACAATTTTTAAATCTAAGAGCTTTTGATTTTTCATTAAAATCTCAAAGAATCCTTGAAGAACCCAGTTTTCCAAATCTGCTAGCACAGCATGATCTGCTCTGGTTCCCCATCTCTCCTCATAGGAATCAGGTCTAAATTTTAAAGCAGCTCCACAGGTGTAATAACACAATGTGACAAATGGTTCTCATAAGGAACTTTTAAGGGTTCCTTGTTTATCTCTTTAAAGGAGCCCTTGGAATTCTAAAGGCTCCTTCAAAGAGATAAACAAGGAACAATTACAAGTTCTAAGGAATTTTAAGAGCTGTTGAAACAATGAGGTCCACTACTAGAAGGATTTTTTGGATAAACCATTGTGTTGGAAGCTGTGAACTTTTAAGAAACCCTTGAAGAACCCAATTTCCCACATCTTATGGAGAAAGATGGGGATGTAGCCTGGTTCTCCATCTATTTCTGAAGGAGCCAGATGAAGCAGTCATGTGTCTTCTATCACCATTGTCTCTCTTCCTTTTTCCAATAAGTTCTTAAAGAACCCTTTTTCTAAAAGTGGAACACTAGGTAAAATAGTTAAGCAATAATGTGGAGCTGCTTGAAACACAACATCTTCAGACTGAATTTGTGGGTATCTATGGATATGCACACATCATAGTGCGTTTGATTTCAAGTCCTCTGGTTCTTGCATCATGTCCTCAATGCATTCTCAGCTGTATGATCTAAAACATAACGACAGGAAACACAAAACCCGAGGAGAAGAACAATGAAGCACCTGATTGTTCCTCACCTGTAAAATATGCAGCACTGATGAGCATGAGCTGGCTTTGAGGATCCACGGTGTCCAGCACCTCCCTGATCTTGTTCCCGGTGCTTCCTGTGACGTACTCATTGATGCTTTCTTTAGTGGCCTGTGTCTTGGAGAACTCCACACTCTTCACATCTGTGCTGTAGAATGTCTTCACCTGGCTGCTGAAGCTGGACTCAACCTGCACCTGCTGGCTGATAAACAAACCCGTCGCTACAGTCTGAGATACAGTTTCCCTCGTCTCCTGCAGCAATTTTGGGATCCGGTCCGGATCCGTGTCCCTCTCCATAGGAGTCAGGTTTAAGGTTCGGAGCAGCTCTTGGCGCATGTTCTCTCCAGCTCCTGCTGCCAGAGACGCAAGGCTCAGGGAGGCTGCTAAAGGTGAAATCGCAAAGTTATCATCGCTCGTGCTAGCGATCGTCCGGTACAGCGCCGTGCCGAAGTCTGCGCTCCTGGTGGCCAGATCCTGTATTCCGGAGCTTTGCGTCTGACCGTGAATGCCTGTGGCGAGGAAGGTTACACCAAGGAGAAGGAAGATGTTCTCCATGGCTTCTGTTGAAGAAAAAAGGTAGAGAATCACATTAATTGTATAGTTTACACCAAAATCTTTTTTTCTTAAACAATATTTGATTATTTGTCACTTGTAATTTACAGCACAGTGAACTAAGTTTTTAGTTAGGAAGCTCTGGTCAGAGTGCAGGGTCAGCCAGGATACAGCGCCCCCTGGGGCTCGACAAGGTTAGGGTTCTTGCTCAAGGGTGGAAATTTGGTGGTGAAACTATGTCAGTTTCTGTGTAAATAATTTCTACTTGAAAGGGGTAGCTCAGTGGTTAAGGCATTGGACTACGGTTCAAAAGCTCCCAGGTTCAAACCTCACCACTGTTCAAACCAAGTTGCCACTGTTGGGCCCTTGAGCAAGGCCCTTAACCCTCAATTGCTCAGATGTAATGAGATAAAAATGTAAGTCGCCCTGGATAAGGGCGTCTGCCAAATGCCTAGATGTAGATGTACTTGTACATTTTATGGAAAATTGCCAGAAATATTAAACTGTTTCTTTGTCACACATTTTCTCTTTGGTACGCAGTTTTAATTATTGTTCTTGTTATATGAATATTAATTGTCTGCTGATAATAATACAGTATCTGAACCAAAGCCTCCATTATATCTGAACAGTAGCAAAATCATACACTATAATGTTACAAGTCGAATCTTCAGATTCATGTCTGCTATTGTATGCGATCTGCTACACTGAATATAGAAACATGAGATTAATCACTGTGTAGCCCTGATTAACTCTTTCTTTACCTTTATCTACCTGTCGCTCCCAGTAAATAAGTGGAAGAAGATCAGA
>CM059229.1:2872443-2889943 GCA_030347435.1 Clarias fuscus
ATAATAATAAAAATACTAACAATAATATACAGTAGAATAATAATAATAATAATAATAATAATAATAATAATAATATACAGTAGAATAATAATAATAATAATAATAATAATAATAAAAATACTAACAATAATATACAGTAGAATAATAATAATAATAATAATAATAATAATAATAATAATAATAATAAACAGTAGAATAATAATAATAATAATAAACAGTAGAATAATAATAATAATAATAATAATAATAATAATAATACAATTCTATATTGTCTATTGTACAGTTTGGTTTTTCTTATTTTTTAAATATTTTTCTTATCTCTTCCTATAGTGTATATTGTGTATTTTATCATTTATTTGATCATACAGATATTTTATATTTTATTTTATTCTTTCTTAGTTAAATTTACTTATATATATATATAACTGTATATATACCAAATTGACTTTTGTTTTAATATTTATAATATTTATTTAACTTTTTTTGTATTATTCCGATTAATACTGTGTACATACTTTGTATGTGACAAAGAAAATTTTTATTTGATTTGAATAATACTACTACTACTACTACTACTACTACTACTACTAATAATAATAATAATATAAACAATATCATGGCAGCGCCCATAATCGTTTTCATGCTCACATTAATAAATAACAGCCTGATTTAAAGATCTCAACTGTATCTTGCACAATATATTGCATTAGGTCATTGTTTAATGACTTTAATAAAGTAAGTGTGCAAAATTGTAGACACTTTAATTGTTTTTAATGTAGCCAAAATTTTAAAAAATCATGTAAGATTATTATTATTATTATTATTATTACTATTATTAGATTTAAAAATAAATGCTATTTATTATCAGAAAAAATCTGACTATTGGCTAGATAAAATACTTAATTATACACTATACTTTATTAATTAAAAGTACAAAATCTCTAATTGTTTTTTTAATGTAACCAAGAAGCCTAAAAGAATATATGATTATTCATATTAATAATTATATTTAATAATGAATGCTATCTATTATTATTATTAAAACAATCTACAAATCTGACCCTAGGCTATAGATACCATACTTTATTATATACTGTATATAATATTTTAGTAATTAAGAGTGCAAAATCGTAGGCACCTCATTTGTTTTTTAATGTAGCCAGAAGCAAAAATGGGTTTAACACCTCTTACAGGTCCATGGGCTAGATAACATTCTTTAATATAATATTTTAACACTTTTTTTTCCCGCCCTGATAATTGATGTTGCATGCAGTTCTAGCATTTCTCCAGCAGGGGCAGAAGAACCGTTCATGCGCACACATTCACACGTACTGTACAGTACAATGATGAGTCGTTTACAAGTGAGTCGGCTCTTTGAGTCGGTTCTTGTAGGTGATCACTTGGAGCCGAATCTTCTTAGTGCAGCACTGACTATAAGTACTTATATATTACAATTAGCCCAAATCATGCGACTAAGTACTTATATATTATCCTGGAGCCCAGGTCATGTGACTAAATAACTTAATATTACAATGAGTCCTAGTCACGTGACTAAGTGCTTTTAAGGGCAAAATGCCTATATATATATATGCCCTTGTTCCAAAATGTAGGGACCTGACTGTGTGTGTTTCTTATATCAAAATGTGACCAGTTAATGTCAAGTAGTCTAAGAGTTACAAAGGAAAAAATCTACATTCTTAATCTACATTAACACTTACAATAAAATTCAAAAGTGTCAATGAATATATTTTTAAAACTACAAAATAAATAAACAAACAACCAAATAAATAAATCAGGTCAAACATCACTTTACATCAATTATTTTCGTTGAAAGCGATTGTAAAAAAAAAAAAAAAAAAAAAAAACAACAACTATGGTGCATACATGTACTGTATTCATCTCCATATCATCTATATAGTACAACATTGTTGTACAGTAATTCACATGTCACGGGTTTTCTCTGGCTATTAAAAATGAAACTAACAAGCATTTTGTAAAATGTAAAACTTGGTTTATTTTTGGTCCCCGAAGCAGCAGATATTCTTATCTTCTTTATTTCAACAGACATAAAGTCGCCTGATTATTCTGATAAACACTAGACCCAGATGTTTCAGCACTTCTAGCTCCATTAAGCCGTAAGTCCTGCATTACTGATTAATTACACGGATTACACTGTAAAGCACACTACAGAGCTACACAGCAATGTGATTGAGGGTAATTAATGTCATTAAATGAGTAAGGAACTCAGACTGCTGCAAATCATATGTATTTGTTACAGTACGTTATAAAAATAAAGATGTCAGAATTTTTAAACAAGGCGATTAAGATGTTTTTTGTTGTTGGTGTTTGTTTTTTTTTTAAAGTGCAACAAATTCCTTCTCATTTATATTAATCTGTTGAAAACTGTTCTTCTCAGCAGCTCTTCAGTATGGCACCGGATGCCTTTTGGCAGGCTGGCAGTGAACCTTTCGCTAGCTGACCCCCGGGGTTTGCCGAGTGGGGACGTTCGCTCTGCTGCTCGGGACGTCGACGTTGGGATCGTCGTCCACCTGATAGCACTTCCCCAGGTTCTTAATGATGTTGAAGTTATAGCGAGCCGTCTCAGCGATGCTGTTCTCCAGAAGCCAGCCCTCTGACTCAGAGTCAGGGTTTCCTAACTTCAGCATGTTCTCCATGGAGGTCTGCAGGTAACGGACTCCGGTGAGCACAGCAAGCTTTAACAGAGAGAGAGAGGAGAAGATGAAGAGAAGATCCTCTGTGCTCAAGTCAGAAAATGTTCATTTACAGCTTTTCATTCTGAGACTGGAGACTCCTCCCATAAATGTTAAAAAAATATATATTCTTCCTCCCATTACAATGTTTATATGATGCACAATGAGCTCATTAATATAAACCCGCACTACTGTCAGAGCTGCTGCTTCAGAAAATTAATTAATCCGCGCCTTCCGATAAAACCGAACACTGCTGAACCGGATCATCTGCTGATGGATGCAGTACGCCTCAGACCTCAAAGAGCCAGATGATGAGCACGATGAAGCCGATGGACTGCATGATGTAGGCGTAGTGATCGAGCAGCGCGTGTCTGCAACCACTCTGGTTCAGGTTCAGCTCCTCCGTCTGATAGTCGTAGCTGTAGTGTGCAGAGCTGTTGGTGATCTGGTGCTGGACGCAGGGCCGAGGGGAGAACGGGTTACAGCAGCTGAAGGGAACACTGTCCAGGAGGTACTTCCCCTCCACGTTGCTTCTCTGGCGACTAACAGGAAGAGGAAACAGAAAGCGATCATTTGATTTAGATGGACGTGAGCTCACTCTACTCGGAGTTACTCTATGTGCTACTGTATATAGCTCATCTCTCGGGGAGTTGAGATTTAAGACTCAGGAAGCTCGCACTCACACGTTAGTCTGGCTTGGTCGAGTCTGAATCAGAAGGAAATTGATTTAGTTTCAGCCGTAGTGAGAAAACGATTAGGTTATGAATTTGATTAAACTGTAATGATCTAAACGTTACTGTGTGTTTTTTTTTTTTATTTCAGCCAAAGGACAAAGCTGGAGCACTGCAAAAAAACTAACCAAAAAAAAAAAATCCATGTGTTCTGGACACTGTACAAAAAGACAAACATCATATACACCTGATGAGTTTAAATACATGCTTTAAACTTGTTATTTATTTAATGATCTAATTATTTAGTGCGCACCAGCACCGTTTTCCAACCAGTCAAAACATTTCCGCTTTGTTTTTGGTTCGTTTAATCATGCACCGTGTGAAAATAAACAAATAAACCAAACTAAAAAATAAACAAATGGATCAAAAGAATCAAATTCACTTTAATTCAGAAACCAAACCAAAAGGAATCCATTTCTCTTTGATAAAAAAATTAATAATTCAAAGAGCGAACAAGTCTAAAGTATCCCACGGAATCAGACTAGACACCAAACAAAACAGAGAATGATTTTAATTAAATCCAATTCATTTCTGAAAATACCCCCCCCCCCCCCCCCCCAAAAAAAAAAAAAGAATCAAAAGAATCTAGTCTCATTTAATTTAGGAAGCAAACCAAATTACAGACTAAATGGATCATAAGAATCAATTTCCTTTTGATTAGAAAACCAAACCAAACAGCAAACCGATCAAAATATTAAATTTCCCAGTGAATCAAACAAAAAACAAAAAACAAAAAAAAAACATATATATATATATATATATATATATATATATACTCTATAAACATGTCTCATTTTACTAATTTTTGCCAAATCACAGACTAATTAAAATTTGGAATCAAAAGAATCAGTTACATTTGTATTCAGAAAACAAACTAAATTAAAGACTAAACCGATCAAAAGAATCCATTTTCCACTGAGTCAGACAACAAACCAAACCAAAGAGTAAAAGTTAATGAAAATAAGCCCTTAAATTCAGAAAAATAAACCAAATCACAGACCTTATAAATCAAAAGAATCAATTTCCCTTTTAATTCAGAAAACAAATCAATTGAAAAAATCTTAATAATAATAATAATAATAATAATAATAATAATAATAATAATAATAATTTAGTTAAAAAATATTTGCATTTAATTTGTATTTTTTTTAATAGTTTTTTAAAAATATATATTTGATTTAAGTTTTATTTCAGCACATAAGTCTGTATTAGTGGTATAAGTGTGTGTTTTACTGTGTGCTTTACAGATAAAACTGACCTGAAGTAACCTGTTATTAATTAAGGTTACTTCTCATGAAGGCTAAACATCGGAGCAACTGCTGCGTACATTTTTTCTTTATATTAAACTTTTATAGTTTAGCCTTTTTTTAAAAATTTCTTTAAATTAAAGTGAATCAGAAGTTTGTACTCACTCCATCACGTCTTTGCTGGTCATGTCCAGGTAGCGGTTACTGACCCACTGGATGTGGAACCAGTCTCTAAACCCATCGTTCCCACAGCACTGGAACTGGATCTGCAGGAGATCGATGTTCTGCTTGATGTAACAGCGCCCGGGCGTGTCCGTGTCCTTGTAGTAGCGCATGGCGTCCTTTAGTCCTGAAAACAGAGCCGCTTCCAGGTCCCGGTGCATGGTGCAGCACATCAGAGCTCCCACCAGGATGCAGAAGGTGAAGAAGAAGGTACAGATGATGTACGGCAGCATGAGGAGCTTCCAGTGCAGGAACTTATCAGCATCCACACAGTCGTAGCAGATCTTCCCGCCCAGGAAGTTGATTCCACAGGCGGCCAGGCCCACGGTGATCAGCATGTGTGGCACGGAATGGATCTCCTCAGCCATGACCTCTCGTCTCTTCTGGATCTCCACCTTTAAGAAAAGGCCCAAGCTGAAGAGCACCAGGCCTGCGATGACGGAGACCCAGTTAAGCACCCACAGAGCCTGGGCCAGAGTGTCCCGTCTCGTCTTGGTGAAGGTCACCTTTAAGACCGCCATCTTATTGGAGGGCAGTAGGTCTGTGTGCGGGGGAGGGGTGGAAATACGGTCACAGCAGGGGGTTTGTCTAAAGAGCCCCTCGTAATCAGATTAGTTGAGGTGTTGTTCTCTTCTCCATGATGGTCTGAGCTGCATGAAGATCCAAGATGGAGGAAAATAGAAGACATTATAGCGTGGCTTGCTGTTATAGGGAAATAATCAGTGGCATTGTGGTGTGATGGAGCAGAGTGGTAGTTCTGGCTTGGAAAATTAATCAACATTAATCTTCTGACCAACAGAACAAAGCAATAATTTCATAATATGGAAAAAAAAAAAAAAAAAAAAAACCTTCAGATTTTTTGCATTATAATATACCAAGTTTAAAATGACATTAGAATTAAAAATAATTTGAGAAACAAATTTCAACATCAGACTAACATGTACCAGCATTTCTACATACAGACCAGGACACATAACTTCATCTTCCTGCTGCTCACGTTCTCCTTCCACAAGGGAGATCCAGAATCCTTTTGGTTTTTTTAGAGATATTTTTATCCTCTTTTCACGTCGTTCATTGCTGATCTATTTTCAGGTGAGCGCAGAGTCGCGAGTGCGGCCGGAGTAGTGGCTCGCCTCGGAGTCAGGTAATCGGCTTATCACCAGGACTTAATGGAACAGAGCCAGACTGACTCGACCAATCCGAGCTCAGAGGGAGAGTGTGTCACTATCTGCAGGTTCACACGCAGGTGAACACACTTACCTTCAGTGACGGATGAATCAGATTAGTACTTAGCAAAAATCTACATTATGTGTGGTTTAAACCTGACTCTGAAAGTCTAGAATTTGCGGTCCTACATTTGTGACATCATTTTCACCCAAACTGAAAAAATGACGGAGACCGAGAAATGTGCAAAGCAAAATTATTTTATAATAAATCATAAATGTTTTGCACTTCTTGGCCACCGTAAGAAACACACTACTCATGTTACTCTATAGCACACTGTTAAGAGGTAATGCAAGGGGTGTCCACCTGGATCCAGAATCCAGGGCTAGTGTGTGTGTGTGTGTGTGTGTGTGTGTGTGTGTGCAGGTTTTCATTCCAACCAAGCAGATGCCACACAAGAATGACTAATTAAACATGTGTACCCAGCTGTGGCTTCTGCTTGGTTGGAATGAAAACCTGCACACACACACATACACACACACACACACACACACACACACTGAACCTTTTTTTGTCATTCTAGACAATGGTTCTCACTCTCGGTCCTGGAGGACCCCTGCACATGCTACACTCAGATGTGTAGGACCAGGGCTGAGAAGCAATATCCAATTAATATCAACTGTCTGTTAATAATAATAATAATAATAATAATAATATTAATAATAATAATAATAGTAATAATAGTGCTCTAATCCAACTGGATAAACTGCCAATTGATCTTTAGCACTTTAGCATACAAATATAAGTATATACAAATATATTTTCGTGCAGCAGTGATGATTTTAACCAGTATTTCACTCCTGCGCTGTCCTGCCCCAGTTACAACACTGAATGCTGAGGGGGTCAAAACAAAACATTCTGTAAAAGTCTGCTTGGAAAATTCAGTAAGCATGGCGTTGAACCCGGGGAAGCACAGAACGGTAAGGGTGATTCATATTTACAAGTTACAAAAGTAAAAAAAAAAAGACGACGACGACGAAGAAGAAGAAGATGATGATGATGATGATGATGATGATGATGATGATGATGATGATGAAGATGAATTTGTAATTTTGTGAAATGTTATAGCTTTTGTGTATTTGAAAATCTGTGATTTTGATATATATTTTACAACAGTTCAAATAATGTCCTGAACTTTGTTATTCGACTGGATAATAATAATAATAATAATAATAATAATAATAATAATAATAAAATTTAATTCAAATTTGTTTGTATAGAGCTTTTAACAATTGTCTTTGTCACAAAGCAGCTTTACACAATAAAAAAATGAAATGAAATGTGAATGTGTGAATCAAAATGATTAGATTGTCCCTGATAATAATAATTGTTAATAATAATAATAATAATAATAATAATAAATGCTGACTGGAGATATACACATAAAGACATAAAATGGAAATAAATACAATGATTACTATTCGACTCCATGGACCCTGTTAGACTACAGAAGTTCCTAGAGGGATGTAATAATAATAATAATAATAATAATAATAATAATAATAATAATAATGTTCCCTTTGTGCCACATGGTGGAGCCACAGCGATAGAAAAGTGACAAAGAGACTCCGTCTGCTCCTTGACTTTAGCGAACTGATTCTGAGATATTTTCAGTTCACGTTGCAGTACAGAAATGGTCTGTACTGTATATCACACCTTTTAAAGAGGACCTTTGGGGTTTAAGTGCGAGACACACAGCTTTAAACAACAGAGGACACTGCAGTATATATTGGGATACTACACGTGTAGCCATCATGCTAAGCTCATGCTAAATAACGCTCTCATGGCCAGCTCACACAAGGCAGGATCTCATTTCAAGACAAACCTGACAAACCTGAACATTAAATCTGGCTTTGCTTTTGTTTTGTGATATATGTCAAAGTTAGCAGTGAATTCAGCCGTAGCCGTCACAGCTACCCAAGCTAATCAGCTAACAGCCGTGTAAAAGCTAATCAGAGCTACATTCGATGAAATAACAGCCCCTCTTCATTGTAACTGGTTACTTGTGATTCGTTTGAGTAATGATGGTGTGTGAATTTATTCTAAACTATTGAAAAGTCTGCATCGGTTAGCTAACGCAGTGCAAGTGAAGCTGTTTCAACTATATGGGAGTTTCTTTAGCGATAGCAAGGAGGTGCTTAACTAACTCATGACTTAAATTAGACCATAATTAACACAGACATTTTATATTTCGATAAGAAGAGACGGTTGATTTAACGTTTTACGTTATCATTTGAAATGATTGAGAAAAAAAAAAGTTTCAAAATTATTGGGACCCATCAAACAAGGAGATCAGAAGTTGATGGAACACATGAAGCGATGCTCCCATCATGCATAGCGTCCACTGTACAAGCCTCTGGAGACGGTGTTATGATCCGGGGTCGCTTCAGTCGCTCAGGTCGAGACTCAGCAACGTTATGTGGAGATAAGATGAAGTCACATGACCACCTGAATGTACTGAATCACCAGCACATCACATCTATGGAGGGTTTCACGGGACATGGCACGGGACATGTTCCAGGACTCAGAGTGTGAAAGAGTGTCTCCGGGAGCACGAGGAATCATTTTCACACATGAACTGGACACTGCAGAGGGTGTGTGTGTGTGTGTGTGTGTGTGTGTGTGTATGAGAGAAACACCTCTTTATTGTTATGTGACGTGTAATGTGGGGTGACTTGAAAACGTCTGACATGCCAGAGTTAAGAGACAGGTTTGTCAGCATGTTCTGAGCATCAGTGTTGACAGGAATTAAAAAAATGCTGCTGTTAGAAGACAATCAGCTTCACCCCGTCGCCTCGTCACTGATCATTTCCTCATTTTACCTTCATGACACACAGAGATTTATTCCTTACCTCATTCAGCTAATGCAGTCTTTACACGGCGCACGCACGCGTCCTAATCCTTCATGTCCATATGCGCCGGTGAACATGATTTCCTCTGCAAACAGCCCTCAGGAGGAATCAACACAAGCGCCAGGCGCGTCTGCCCGAGTCCTCCCTAAAAACATCTCACAATTTGTTTTCCACTCGCTGATGTCACGTGTGGAAGGCGCCAATATTATTGCACCCAACGTGACCATATGGCCCTGTTTAATCCAAACGGATCTGATTCAAGAGCACAATTATATAATGAAAACATCACGCTGAAGGTTCACGAGAAGGCCAGCGTTGGGGATGTAAACATGCAGAATGTGGGGATCTCTCTCGCACCAGTACACACACACTCACACTGACACAAGAATAGCACAAAGTGACGCTTTAGGGAAAGATTATAATGCGTTATAACTCCGTAGAGACTGAGGAATGAGGAGGATTCGGTGCACACCGAGGCCTTTGTCCTCGGCCTGGTTCCTGGAAACCCTAATCGCATTTGTTAGCCAAACGTCCTGTTGATGAGTTCAGCAGAAAAATGTTTCATTTCATGTTAAATGTGCTACAGCGGATAATCAGGTTAGAGCCTTGTTCCTGTTTCCTCTCCGCTAGCCCACGGATGTTCCAGCAAGTCGATTCGTCTTTAAGCAGAAGTCACCTTATTTACGCAGCATGTTTAAAAAAAAAAACAACTGCAGGAAAACTAATGACATGTGACGAAATACTGCATTTTAATAATCCGTGAGCGTGAAAAAGAGATAACGTGATTTTGGAAAAGACAGAAAGAAAGTAGGGGGGGGGGGGGGGGGGGAAGAAAAACTTCATATTATGGACATTAAAAAACACAAAAAGGTCAATAGAAATATACAATACAAGTACAGTAAACTCATTAAGCTCTAAATAGATAAACCCATTTTATTGAAACTGTGCAAGAATAAATAAAAATTAAATCAATCTTAAATAGAATTTAACCAAATTAAAACATTTAATTATTGTTATATTGTAAATTATATCAATGTCAATAATAAAAGAAATAATAATAATAATAAGAAGAAGAATTGATTGGAAATTGTTTAATATGAATTTTCCAAATGTAATAATTTTTGTATAGGCATTTAGGACTATATACTCAAATAAATATCCCATAAAACTATCAAAAATACTATCAAGCGTATTTTATTTAAAATTCATTTACACAAGGTACTTTAGCTAATCATATAGTATATAACTGTATAACTAATGTAAATACAGGAAATACAGTGCTTCTCAAAAATGACATGATTTTTATTGTAAAAAAGTTAAACTCATAGAAAATATCCTAGATTCATTACAATGAAATACGTCAAGCCGTAATTGAAATTAAATTGAAATTGAAATGTAAAAAAAAAAAAGCTTAAAATATTTCACTTTCCATGAAATGAATCTACAGTAGAATATATAAATTTCACTTTTTCAATTAATTATGGAAAAAAAGATTAATCCTACTTGAGGTGCAAATGTACCTTTTAATGAATTAGTGTAAATCACCCAAATGATTTAGGGCTCAAATAAAATTGAGTCCAATATAAATTGCATTTAATTTAATATGTACAGTAACTGTACAAAACTCCTCACTTTTTCATATTTTGCTTCCAAAAGGTCAGACATTCTTGTATTTTTAATGTAGTCTTAAAGAACATGAACTCTTCCTGCCAGTGGGGGGGGAAAAAAAAAAAAAAAAAAAACTTAACTAAGGGTTCTGGATCAAAGCCTCATCTGATACTTGATCCAGATTCATATTCTGTTCATGGTGTAGAATTGTCAAGTCGAGCTGTACAGTCGTTTTATCTTCGTCTTATCCCATCTACATGGTTTCCTGGACACAAGAGAAGACCTGTGATCATGTTGTAGGAGACAGTATTGAAAGAGGATGGAGTATCTGAGACTCTGTAGGAGTGAGGACTTCTGTCCACATTGGTCATGTTATATTGAAATAATTTAAGGCATCATTAAGAGTGCGTCTTGTTTGCGCACTGGTTTGTGGTTTCAAGACAGAAAGAAGGACAGCGAGGTGGCTGGTTGGGAGGGATAGATGGGAACACACACATTGTTCTTTCTGTGGAAAGAGTGAGAGTCTCGCTTCAGGTGAGGGCAGAGACCAGGCTGGTGTTGCAGTCTATGGAGGACAGAGTGAGGGTCTCTGTTTCCTGGTCAAGCTGTGAGTACTGACTGAAAAATTAAGATCACAAGAACATGTGTTGGAAATGAGGTTCCTCAACATGGTTTCTGTAGATCTGCTTCTCCTCTATACTGATAGTAGTTGGTTCAGGGATCTTAAGGCTCCTCTCCAGTTCCTAGATAGCTGTATGAGGAACTGTCTCACTGGACAGGTCCAGGACCTGCTGCAAAGAATAAAGCTCATGCTTGGCTTTGGAAAGTCTGAAGATTATTATCCCAGGAGGAACTGGACTCTGTGGACAGGGATGGAGATGTCTCAGAAGATTGCTAGCAATGTGATCCCCACCAGGATGATTCTTAGAAACTGCTCAAAACTCACCTCATTTGAGTGTGTGTGTGTGTGTGTGTTGTGTGGAGACATTTGTGAAACTTGCAGCAGCAGAGAGTGTGACGTGTGACCGGTGTAATGTGGTCGTACCTGTTCAAGTGTGTGTCCATTCCATTCATCATCATTCCACAGAAAAGAAAAGAAAAGAAAAGAAAAGAAAAGAAAAAAGCAATCGAGTTTTCTTGATGAAGAGGAAAAAATATGCAGAGCTTCCAAAGAGCTGAAAAAAGGTTCAAAAGTTAAAAAGGGGGAAAAAAAACAAAAAGTTCTGGTATGTTGCTAGCATGGTGCTATGCTACCTCAGGGTCTTGATGTGGTGTTGTTGTAGTTACTGTAGTTGCAGCAGTGTTCCTAGTGATTGCCAGCTAAGGTTATGCTACAGTATCCCATGGTGTTCCAAAGGGGTTCTATGGTGTTGCTAAGTTGCTTTGATATTATTAAGTAGCTGCTGTAATGTTCCATCTGATTGGCAAACGATTGCGAAGTCGTTCCTGTGATATTCCAGGTGGTTGCTAGCGTGTTGTTAGCCACTCACTGTAGTATTCAGAGTGTTACTACCGTAGCTGGGAGCAATGGTGTTCCAGCTAGTTGCTATGTAGCTGCTGCAGGGTTCATGGTGGTTGCTGTTCCTTTGCTATGGCATTCCATGCTAGTTGGTAACTTTGGTGTTTCTGGTTGTTGCTTTTGTTATCCAATTTCCTACCAAGTGGTTGTTGTTATTCCAAGTGTTTTCTAGGGTGAGGTTGGGTGTTCTTTCTGGTTGGTGAGGTAATACTATGAATAGTAGTAGAAGTGGTGTTCCTGTTGGTTGCTAAGGTTTTGATAGTGTTGTGCTATGGTATCACAGCTGGTTGCAAAATGGCAATGGCGTAGAAAAGGGGTTAGCACCGGTTGTTAGCGTGCAGAAGTGGTATTCCAGGTGGTTGTCAGCATGTTGCTAGGCAGTTGCTACGGTGTTGTCATGGTACTCATCAAAGTTTGCTTAGTTTTCTGCAGTGTCTTTTTGCTGCATGCACCAAATACCTTAGCAACGTGAAACAAAAACATGCATCTGTAGTGTGTCCTGACGGTCTCTGGCCGTCTGTAATGGTGGTTTAATGGAACACGCGGCTCCTATTGAATCAGATTTTATTCTCGCCATGGTAGTAAAGGCTCTGTGGGGTTCTGGTGGGATTTCAGCTCTGACTAAAACCTACAGGAACTGTGTAATAATGGAAACCATTAGAATCTTTCACAGTCCGTTGATCTTGTGGTTTATTTTTTGCACCACATGTACAGATGTGCTGATTTGACTCACCCTGATTGCCCTGATATGGGGTAAATGGTCAGAATATAGGAGCGGCAGGAAGTAGACAGGGGCTGAATGCTCAGAGAGGTGAGGTGAAGTTTCTACCGTGACCGGATCGGCAGCACCGGCAGGTTTGGGCTGATGAGTCGCTAACTGCTTGACATATTTGAACTCTTAATTTGCATGCACACACACACACACACACACACACACACACACACACACACAAACAAAATTACATTAATTTATTATTTTCGTTATATATACATTATTTATTTATTTATCTATTAATTAAGCAAAAAGGGCAAATGACTGTAAATACTTTTTTTCCTCTTTTAAGGTTTAGAAAAAAATCTGTGTATTTTTGAAACAATGGCATTTTGCTGCCATTTTCGAAACAAGACTGGTGTTGTTGTCATTGTTGTTGACAATGATATTGATCATATACATAACTTTGTTCGAACTTTTACACCAAAGACATAAAAAGAAATAATAAAAAAAGATAATGCAAATAAAATGAAAGGCAAATGAAAATTAATTCAAACCTGACCTTGCTATAGAGTTCACAAATATTCAAAAGTAGCATTTTTTGGTATTTTTTCTTTCAAATGTGTAAAAAAGAGAAAGATTTTCACATTTATCTGCTGATTTTAAACAACACGCTAATGTATTATTTAAATAAATAAATGAAGAACAAGCGAAATGAAAGAAATCAACCCTGAAACCAGTTAAAAACAGAATGTTCTAAATTAATTAATTAATTTCCTACATAGAAATATTTTTCCCTCCATAAGTATCTAAGATGCTGTTTCCTTTTTCCTTTTTGTTTTTGGAAACCTGTTTTAGTCATCTTTCCAAATAAAAAATATATGCAACATCCAAGTGTGTGCCACCACAGATGCGGTTTGGTTCAAAAGTTTGCACCCCCCTTTAGCTTATTGGTTGAAGAAGCATTGTCAGTAATCAACTTTACAGAAATCTAGATTTAGATTTATATCCCTAGTGAAAAAGCCATGAGGGAGATCCTGAGAAAGTCTTCCTGTCCACTTCTGGGTGACAGCAGAGTGTGTTTAAGACCCATTACAGTAATCAGATGTAGATGGGAATCTGGGAACTAGACCAGAAAAAGATCCAGACTGTAGAGTTGATCTGAAGACACCAGTGTGTGAATAAATTTAGGATCTAGAAAACGAGAGTGGAGTTTTTTTTAGTATCATGTAATTAAATATTATTTTCACCACAGCTAGTGTGTTACACCAAAACATTCAACAACACCGAATAACGAATTTTAATTACGTTGTCTTGCTGCAACGTGATTCAAATGACTGGGTGCACAAACTTTTGAACTCCCCAATACGCCTACGCTAATCTTTCTTTTGCAGACAGAGATTTATATTTTGTTGCTCTTCCTGATGAGGAATGTGAGTGGTTATGTAGCATGTCGCTGTGAGGGTAGAGAAGCAGGTCGGTCCTGTCTGGGAAAGGCTGCAGATGGAATCAGCAGAAAAGCGGCCGGGTTCAGGATTTCATTTGCGCTGCAAGATTCCATACATGCTTTCTGAAATGACCCACAATAAGGAGTGCACAACCACGCAACACTCCAGCGTGCAACACTTTACAGTACAACACTCTATTGTACAGTACAACATTCCAGTATACAACACTTTACAGTACAACACTCCAGTATACAACACAACACTCCAGTATACAAAACTTCACAATACAACACTCCAATATACAACACTTTACAACACAACATTCCAGTATACAAAACTTTACAATACAACACTCCAGTATACAAAACTTTACAGTACAACACTCCAGTATACAACACGTTACAATAAAGTACAACACTCCAGTATACAAAACTTCACAATACAACACTCCAATATACAACACTTTACAACACAACATTCCAGTATACAAAACTTTACAATACAACACTCCAGTATACAAAACTTTACAATACAACACTCCAGTATACAAAACTTTACAGTACAACACTCCAGTATACAAAACTTTACAATAAAGTACAACACTCCAGTATACAAAACTTCACAACACAACACTCCAGTATACAACACTTTACAATACAACACTCCAGTATACAAAACTTCACAACACAACACTCCAGTATACAAAACTTTACAACACAACACTCCAGTATACAAAACTTTACAATACAACACTCCAGTAAACAAAACTTTACGCTACAACACTCCAGTATACAACACTTTACAATACAACTCTCCAGTATACAAAACTTTACAGTACAACACTCCAGTATACAACACGTTACAATAAAGTACAACACTCCAGTATACAAAACTTTACAATGAAGTACAACACTCCAGTATACAAAACTTTACAACACAACACTCCAGTATACAAAACTTTACAGTACAACACTCCAGTATACAACACTTTACAGTACAACACTCCAGTATACAACACTTTACAATACAACACTCCAGTATACAAAACTTTACAGTACAACACTCCAGTATACAAAACTTTACAGTACAGCACTCCAGTATACAAAACGTTACAACACAACACTCCAGTAAACAAAACTTTACGCTACAACACTCCAGTATACAACACTTTACAATTACAACACTCCAGTATACAAAACTTTACAGTACAACACTCCAGTATACAACACTTTACAATATAACACTCCAGTATACAACACGTTACAATAAAGTACAACACTCCAGTATACAAAACTTTACAATAAAGTACAACACTCCAGTATACAAAACTTCACAACACAACACTCCAGTATACAACACTTTACAATACAACACTCCAGTATACAAAACTTCACAACACAACACTCCAGTATACAAAACTTTACAACACAACACTCCAGTAAACAAAACTTTACAACACAACACTCCAGTATACAAAACGTTACAACACAACACTCCAGTAAACAAAACTTTACGCTACAACACTCCAGTATACAACACTTTACAATACAACACTCCAGTATACAAAACTTTACAGTACAACACTCCAGTATACAACACTTTACAATACAACACTCCAGTATACAACACGTTACAATAAAGTACAACACTCCAGTATACAAAACTTTACAATAAAGTACAACACTCCAGTATACAAAACTTCACAACACAACACTCCAGCATACAACACTTTACAGTACAACACTCCAGTATACAACACTTTACAATACAACACTCCAGGATACAAAACTTTACAGTACAACACTCCAGTATACAACACTTTACAATACAACACTCCAGTATACAAAACTTTACAACACAACACTCCAGTATACAACACTTTACAGTACAACACTCCAGTATACAAAACTTTACAGTACAGCACTCCAGTATACAACACTTTACAATACAACACTCCAGTATACAAAACTTCACAATACAACACTCCAGTAAACAACACTTTACAATACAACACTCCAGTATACAAAACTTTACAACACAACACTCCAGTATACAAAACTTTACAGTACAGCACTCCAGTATACAACACTTTACAATACAACACTCCAGTATACAAAACTTTACAGTACAGCACTCCAGTATACAACACTTTACAATACAACACTCCATCATACCACACACCAGAATACAACACATTTCAGTATATAGCACTTTACAGTACAGCACTCTGTCATACAACACTCCAGTATTGGCAGTGTTGGCGCTTCTTTTTCAGGACCTCTGCAATTCGACTGGGCTGCTCTCAATCAACTTCTGGGCCAAATCCTGACTGATAGCAACCCATTCTTTCATAATCACTTCTTGGAGTTTGTCAGAATTAGTGGGTTTTTGTTTGTCTACCCGCCTATTGAGGATTGACCAGAAGTTCTCAATGGGATTAAGATCTGGGGAGTTTCCAGGCCATGGACCCAAAATTTCAACGTTTTGGTCCCCGAGCCACTTAGTTATCACTTTTGCCTTATGGCACGGTGCTCCATCGTGCTGGAAAATGCATTGTTCTTCACCAAACTGTTGTTGGATTGTTGGAAGAAGTTCCTGTTGGAGGGTGTTTTGGTACCATTCTTTATTCATGGCTGTGTTTTTGGGCAAAATTGTGAGTGAGCCCACTCCCTCGGATGAGAAGCAACCCCACACATGAATGGTCTCAGGATGCTTTACTGTTGGCATGACACAGGACTGATGGTAGCGCTCACCTTCTCTTCTCCGGACAAGCCTTTTTCCAGATGCCCCAAACAATCGGAAAGAGGCTTCATCCGAGAATATGACTTTGCCCCAGTCCTCAGCAGTCCATTCGCCATACTTTTTGCAGAAGATCAATCTGTCCCTGATGTTTTTTTTTGGAGAGAAGTGGCTTCTTTGCTGCCCTTCTTGACACCAGGCCATCTTCCAAAAGTCTTGGCCTCACTGTGCGTGCAGATGCGCTCACACCTGCCTGCTGCTGTTCCTGAGCAGCTCTGCACTGGTGGCACTCCGATCCCGCAGCTGAATCCTCTTTAGGAGACGATCCTGGCGCTTGCCGGACTTTCTTGGACGCCCTGAAGCCTTCTTAACAAGAATTGAACCTCTTTCCTTGAAGTTCTTGATGATCCTATAAATTGTTGATTTAGGTGCAATCTTAGTAGCCACAATATCCTTGCCAGCAACTTTTCCAATTTCCGATATTTAT